>NW_026506032.1:0-12500 GCF_026875155.1 Cherax quadricarinatus
GACACGAGAGGAAGGGGGGGTTGATTGCTTTTCTTGGACTGCAGAAGGCCTTCGACACAGTTCCTTACAAGAGATTAGGCAGAAGTGGGATCAGGCGCGTATAACAGGAAAGGTATGAAAATGGATCAGAGAATACCTGACAGGGAGGCAACAAAAAGGGTCATGGTTTACAGGATGAGGTATCACATTGGGCACCTGTGACGGGGCGGAGTAAAACAGGGTCGGCCTAGGACCAGTGCTATTTATGGTATATGTGAATGACATGATGGAAGGGATTGACTCTGAAGTGTCCCTGTTCCCCAGATGATTGTGAAGTTAATGAGGAGAATTAAATCAGATGAGGATCAGGCGGGGACTTCAAAGAGACCTGGACAGGCTGAACACGTGGTCCAGCAATTGGCTTCTTAAATTTAACCCTGTCAAATTTACAAAGTCATGAAGATCGGAGAAGGGCAAAGAAGACCGCAGACGGGAGTATAGGCTAGGCGGTCAAAGACTGCAAACCTCGCTGAAAGAGAACCATTAACCAGATAACTGCTGCAGCTATGGGCGCCTGGCAAAACCTGAGAACAGGCGTTCCGATACCTTAGTAAGGAATCGTTCAAGACACTACACTGTGTACATCAGGCCCATACTAAGTATGCAGCACCTTTTTGGAACCCACACCTGGTCAAGCACGTCAAGAAATTAGAGAAAGTGCAAATATTTGCAACAAGGCTAGTTTCGGAAACTCAAGGGTATGTCCTACGATGAAAGGTTGAGGGAAATCGGACTGACGACACTGGAGGACAGGAGGGTCAGGGAAGACATGATTAACAACATACAAAATAATGTGTGGAATTAGACAAGGTGGATAGAGACAGGTTGTTCCAGAGAGGGGACACAGAAAACAAGGGGACACAACTGGAAGCTGAAGACTCAGACGAGTCACAGGGATGTTAGGAAGTATTTCTTCAGTCATAGAGTTGTCAGGAAGTGGAATAGCCTAGCAAGGATATAGTGGAGGCAGGAACTTTACATAGCTTTAAGACGAGGTATGACAAGCTCAGGAAGCCGAGGATGGAGAGGAGAGGGACTAGTAGCGATCAGTGAAGAGGCGGGGCCAGGAGCTGAGTATCGACCCTGCAACCACAATAGGTGAGCACAATTAGGTGAGTATAATTAGGTGAGTATAATTAGGTGAGTACAATTAGGTGAGTACATTAGGTGAGTACACACACACACACATTAAAGACAATCACAATAGCAACTCCCACTTTCTCTCATTATCCGGGGGAGGGGAGGAGGCCCTTGGTGGAAGGAGGGAGGGGGAGAGGAGGCAGAGAGGAGAAGGGAAAGGGGAGAGGGGAGACGGGAGAGGGGAGACGGGAGAGGGTAGAGGGAAAAAGTAGAGGTTAATTTTGAAGAAGACAATATTACCTTGAAGTTACTGGTGGTGGGCGGGTTAAAACCAGGTTACCTTGACACTAATGTTGTAGTTAGTTGTAGCACCTGTGTTCTAGTGTGGTAGTTGAAAGCACCTGTGTTCTAGTGTGGTAGTTGAAGCACCTGTGTTCTAGTGTGGTAGTTGAAGCACCTGTGTTCTAGTGTGGTAGGTGTAGCACCTGTGTTCTAGTGTGGTAGTTGTAGCACCTGTGTTCTAGTGTGGTAGTTGTAGCACCTGTGTTCTAGTGTGGTAGTTGTAGCACCTGTGTTCTAGTGTGGTAGTTGAAGCACCTGTGTTCTAGTGTGGTAGTTGAAAGCACCTGTGTTCTAGTGGGGTAGCTGTATTCCCTGTGCTCTGTGTGGTAGTGTAGTACCTGTGCCTAGTGTGGTGGTGTGGTAGCACCTGTGTTCTAGTGTGGTAGTTAAAAGCCCCTGTGTTCTAGTGTGGTAAGCTGTAGTCCCTGTGCTCTAGTGTGGTAGCTGTAGTACCTGTGCCTAGTGTGGGATGGTTTGGTAGCACCTGTGTTCTAGTGTGGTAGTTGTAGAAACTGTGCTCTAGTGTGGGTAGCTGTAGTACCTGTGCTCTAGTGTGGTGGTGGTAGCACCTGTGTTCAAGTGTGGAAAGTGTAGTACCTGTGTTTCTGGGTTTTGGTAGTTGTAGCACCTGTGTTCTAGTGTGGTGTGAAGCACCTGTTGTTCTAGTGTGGTAGTTGAACCCACCTGTGTTCTAGTGTGGTAGCTGTAGTACCTGTGCTCTAGTGTGTAGCTGTAGTAACCTTTTGTCTAGTGTGGTGGTGGTAGCACCTGTGTTCTAGTGTGGTAGTTGAAGAAACCTGTGTTCTAGTGTGGTTTAGCTGTAGTACCTGTGCTCTAGTGGGGTTTAGCTGTAGTACCTGTGCTCTAGTTGGTGGTGGTAGCACCTGTGTTTTTAGTTGGTATTTTGAAGCACCGGGTGCTCTAGTGTGGTAGTTGTAGCACCTGTGTTCTAGTGTGGTAGGTGTAGCATCTCTTCTCTTATGAGGTAATTAAAACTCTGTACTCTACTGAGGTAACTGTAGTCCTTTTACTCTGAGGTTATTGTAGCCCTGTACTCTACTGTGATAGCTGTATTCACACAACCTGCCTGTTTTTCACTCTAAATACTTGATATAAGGGACATTGAATGTTAGTCACCCCTGGGTGCTTGTGACCCTTTTTGACCCGAGGCTTGAGTACCTTGTGGAAGTGAAGTCGAAGAGAAATGCAGAGATAGAAGGAAGGAAGAAAGAAAGAAAGAAAGGAAGGAAGGAAAAGGGAAAGGAAAGGAAGGAAGGAAGGAAGGAAGGAAGGGACAGACTTGATTTGAAATGAGGATTGAGGTGTTGTAAAAGAGGAGACTGCAGAGGCAGAGGCAATTCCTAAATGGAGTTCCCTTTGGGAAAAGGGAGGTAAGCGGAGAGACAACGAACGAAATTATGGAGTATGTTGCTGGCAAGTGTCGGGAGGCAGTTGAGAAACTTGGTCAGACCAGTGAGACCGTGGATCACGCAGGGGCACAGGTCAGACCAGTGAGACCGTGGATCACCTAGGGGCACAGGTCAGACCATTGAGATCATGGATCACCCAGGGGCACAGGTCAGACCACTGAGATTATGGATCACCCAGGGGCACAGGTCAGACCACTGAATCATGGATCACCCAGGGCACAGGTCAGACCACAGAGACCATGGTTCACACAGGGGCACAAGTTTAGACCACAGTGACCATGGTCACCCCAGGGGCACAAATCAGACCACAGAGTGACCATGGGGTCACACAGGGGCACAGGAAGGCAGAAGCTAAGAAATGAGGGGTATGTTGCTGGCAAGTGTGGGAGGCAGTGGAGAAACTTAGGTCAGACCAGTGAGACCGTGGATCACGCAGGGGCACAGGTCAGGGCCAGTGAACCGTGGGATCACGCAGGGGCACAGGTCAGACCAGTGAGACCGTGGATTCACCCAGGGGCACAGGTCAGACCATTTAGATTTTTTGGGTCACCCGGGCACAGGTCAGATCACTGAGATCATGGAATCACCCAAAGGGCACAGGTCAGACCACAGAGAGGGCCATGGTACACAGGGGCACAAATCAGACCACAGAGTGACCATGGGTCACGCAGGGGCACAGGAAGGGAGAAGCTAGATCCAGGAAGAAAAACATAAGGTAAGGAATACCCTTAAAAAGGGAAGTAAGCAGAAGAGAAGCCATACGACATTTTGAGACTGGCACAGCATCAGATAGTGAAATCTGAGTTGAAATTGCCTATATCATCCCGTCAGGAAAATTGACCAACTGTGTGAAAACCAGTTTATATAGCTGATGAAGGAAGGAAGGAAGGGAGGAAAGGAAAAAGTTCACGATTCTCATTCAGGGAAGGGTGCAAGGAGCTGAAAACAAATATACACTTAAGGAAATGACTCTCAGTGGAAAGAGGACCGAAAGTGCACCAGCGAGTTACTATCACAAACACACAACGAGACGTTGAGGGGAAAAAACAAACTGATGAGATTAGGCTACCGGGAGGAACGAGAAACCAGTCAAACTTCTCTGAGTTTTTGAATACGAGAGTGCACAAGGACGACCTGACTGTTGTGAACCACCAGAACGATCTTCCTAACGTTCCTGGAACATAGGACGACTGCTGGAAGTAACTACAAACACGGTCACTGACAAATGGTATAGTAGAAATACACGCCGGACAGGCGGACCTATGCACAGCGCTGGCTACAGCATGACAAGAGCGTGTGTTGGTAGTGGAGTCAGCTCAGGACTAGCACTTTACGCTGTATATGGTAGCTCAGCAACGATGTGGTGAGTCATTGTAAAATTGTATCATTAATTAGGCAATATTTACTGGATGTAAAGGGGGAGGAGAATTAGAGTGGTGCGTAGACGTATCAGGTACGCACTACGTCGACGGTAGGACTACTACGAGGACTACTTGTCGACGAGGAGAGACGAGTGACGACGACGCTCCACGAAGGCTCCATACGTACTAGGCCGACTACGGACTATGAGACGATAGATTACGACGACGACGACTACGATCACAACCGACTTCGGATCACCTCTACGAGATATGGTCTGCTTACTGTTCGATTAGTATACTACTGACGATACTGAATCACCAGACGACTAGCACCATACTACGTTAGGGGTACGACGACGATGACGACTAAGTACCTATGTACTACAACGACTACTACTATCACCACTACTACTATCACCACTACTACTATTCACCACTACTACTAGGACTACTACTACTACTTACTAGCTGACTACGATTACGACGACAACTATCACACTACTAACTATCACCACTACTACTATTACTACTACTACTATAACGTAATTACTACTAAGGACTATCACCACTACTGACTGATGCACCACTACTACTATTACTATACGACTCCTACTACTACTTCACCACTTACTACTTCACACTACTACTCTCCGTGATGACGACGACGATGACGTAGACTACTTATTACTACTACGACTACTATTTCAACACTACTACGATCACCACTACGACTATCACCATCTGACTTTTCTATGTACTACTTACTTAACTATTTTACGTACTACTACTAGAGCTATGATCCTCCACTATTACTATCACCACTTACTGCTTATTATATACTACTACTATTACTACTTACTACTAGTACGACTCCGTACTTTACTATCACCAACTATACTATTAATACTAACTACTATTACTCGACTTAACTTACGTACTTTCACACTACTACGATGATTACTGTACTGTTCTATCACCACTACTAATTATCACCTTACTACGATCGCCATACGAAGTTTGGGTTCTTACGAGTTTACGTCTTCGACTATGACGACGACGACGACTAGCACCACTCCGACTATTACTACTACTACTATTACTACTACTACTACTATTCACCACTAACTACTACTATTACTACTATTACTACTACTTACTACTACTAGTTGTGTGACGACTATACTATCGTTCACCACTACAAACTACTATGTCTACTGTTGTAGTACTGTACTACGACTACTACTATTACTTATTACTACTACTACTACCCACCCACTGCCTTTTAGACTATTACTATACTGCTGTACTATTACTGTTACTATTACTACTATTACTTACTACTACTGATTACCTACTACTATTACTACTATTACTTTTACTACTACTACCAACCACTATTTTAATTGCTACTACCACAAAACTACGGCCACGATCTTTTATTACTCTTGCTATCAACACAAATACTAATACTACCATACTACCTTCAACCCCTCCCCGGGTCCGCCGCTGGCGCTACCTGCCCACCTCGCGAACGCTCCCAGTCAAACCCCCTCCGACAACCCCCTCAAACAACGCGACATCCGCCGACTGAACCTAAACCCCGGCAACAACCCCGTCTTACCAAACCCCCTCCTACAACCCAACCTACTACAAACCCTCCTACAATCTCCTCTTACAAACCCCCCCTGCCAAAGAAAAACCCCTCTCGTGTGCCTTAAGTACCTATGGAGGAGGAGCCTTGGGACATGGTTGAAATTCCACAGTCACTTAAAAACAACGGATTAGCCCCACTCATAAAGCGTGGCAGCAAAGCATTAGTAACGAAACTATCAGACCCAATAACTCGACGTCCCCACCTTATAAAATCTTTGAAAGGAGTGCTAAGAAGCAGGATTGCAAATCCATGGATTCCACAAAATCTGCCACATCCAGGGTGTAACATGGGTTCAGGGAGGTCGCTTCCTGCTTCTCACAACGTAATGGATATCACTATGACATGCCTTGGATGCAATGGAAAAAAATCAGAAAGCAGAGTGTAATATTACCACAGACTTTACAAAAGCATTTGACAAAATGCGATCATTGGTTGTCGATAGCCATTAAAATACGTGCTAAAGGAATAAAAACTGGAAAGTGGGGAGATGGATCTCTCAATTTCCTAACAATCGAACCAAAGAGTAGGGGTCAACAGAGTTAAATTCGGAGGCTTGCCATAGTGGAAGAGCTCTCGTTCACAGCAGGCCAGTGACTCGCCCCCATCTTTTTCCTTATCACTCATATCAGCATAGAAGAGTTTACATTCACAGACCGTAGCATCCTTGCGATGGCAGACTAGGAAGCTGCACCGAGGCGGTCAGTCGGCTGAGGACGCGGTTAACCGCATGAAGCAATAACAAAAGTTTTCCAGGGGTGCAACGGTAAACAATATGATGCTTCATTGAGGGACCATAAATTCTAACTACTCGTTATGGAAAATGGAGGAGATAAATATCTAGAACCGTATACTTACCTGACTCCGGCCATACAATAGAGCGCGAAAAATACTGTAATTGGTACTGGGAGTAGTAATGTTTGAGGATCTCACTTTTCAAGGGATCACAAACAGCGCCACGATCGCACGTGCAAAGAAAATGAATTAGGATGGATTAATGAGAACGTCAAGAACGAGAGATGCAAAAGCCAATGATGATCCCTTTTGCAATTCACGTGTTCTTTTCTAGCGGGAATACTGCTGTACATGTAACATATCCATTCAAAGCAGTGTGAAAAATCGCAGATCTAGAGTGGTTACAGGGATCTTTTACCCGCACGTTTAGTTCTGTCAAGCACCTATCCTAAACTACTGCCGGAACGCTTGCGAAGCACTGGACTTGAATCGTTGGACGCCCAGGAGGGAAGGAAATAGAATCTTAATCTAAACTTGGGAAATTTTGGAAGGACCATGGTCCCCAAATCATGCACACAGAAAGAATCATCCCTTACGAAAGCTAGAGACTGGACAGGCGATGACATCAAAATGCCCCAATAAAAAGTAGCGGCGCCATGGTTCAATACGGGAATATACACCATAAGTAATCCGGGGCCAAGACTGTTCAACAGCCTCCATTCATCGCAATTCAGGAGGTCATTGCCCACTAAACCCACTGGCTGCCTTCAGAGAGAGCTGGACAGATTACCAAAATCAGTGCCGGATCAGCGGGTCTGTGGATCGTACGTTTGGACTGCGTGCGGGCCAGGGCAGTAACAGCCTAGTGATCAGCGCCCAGCATCTCGGGGAGCCTGCATAGACCGGGCGGCGGCGGGCGTTGATCCGGAATAACCTCAAGGTAACCTCAGGTAACCAGGTCAACCTCCTCCTACAACTTCCCGTCTCTGATCCCCTCTCTCAATAAAACACAGTACATATTTCCGGGTCACATTGAACCCTCCTCCTCCCCCTTAACCTGTTCTCCTAAGACACAAGCAATAGTTAGTGTGACCATTCAGAACCGCTATACTAATTTACTTAACCTTACTCACACGGTGGAAGCCAGCCAGAGTGCCAGACTCACAATGGTCCGAGCAGCAGAGTGCCAGACTCACACTTGGAAGGCAAGACAGACGTGCCAGACTCAATCACTGGGAGCAAGCAGAGGAATGCCAGATAACCGGGAGCGCAGGCAGAGTGCCAGATCACACCGGAGGCTAGCAGTAGTGCCTAGACTCACATACCGGGATGGCTGCAGAAGTGCCGACTCACATTTGGCAGCAGCAGAGTGCCAGGCCTAAACTGGGAGCAGCCAGAGATGCCAAGTCTCACACCTGGGAGGCAGCGAGAGTGCCAGAGCACTCACACTGGGAGGCCAGCAGAGTGTCAGGCACTCACACTGGGAGGGAGAAGAGTGCCAGGCACTCACACTGGGAGGCAGCAGAATGCCAGGCATTCACACTGGGAGGCATCAGAGTGCCAGGCACTCACACTGGGAGGCAGCAGAGTGCCAGGCACTCACATTGGGAGGCCAGGCAGAGGTGCCAGGCACTCACACTGGGAGGCAGCAGAGTGCCAGGTACTCACACTGGGAGGCAACAGAGTGCCAGGCACTCACATTGGGAGGCAGCAGAGTGCCAGGCACTCACACTGGGAGGCAGCAAAATGCCAGGCACTCACACTGGGAGGCAGGAGAGTGCCAGGCACTCACTGGGAGGCATCAGAGTGCCAGGCACTCACACTGGGAGGCAGCAGAGTGCCAGACACTCACACTGGGAGGCAGCAGAGTGCCAGACCCACACTGGGAGGCAGCAGAGTGCCAGGCACTCACACTGAGAGGCCTTAGAGAGACAAACACTCACACTGGGAGGGAGAAGTGTGCCAAGCACTCACACTGGGAGGCAGCAGAGTGCCAGGCACTCACAATGAGAGGCCTCAGAGTGCCAAGCACTCACACTGGGAGGCAGCAGAGTGCCAGGCACTCACACTGAGAGGTCTCAGAGTGCCAATCACTCACACTGGGAGGCAGCAGAGTGCCAGGCACTCACACTGAGAAGCCTCAGAGTGCCAAGCACTCACACTGGGAGGCAGCAGAATGCCAGGCACTCATACCGGGAGGCAGCAGAGTGCCAGGCACTCACACTGGGAGGCAGCAGAGTGCCAGGCACTCACACTAGGAGGCAGCAGAGTGCCAGGCTCACACTGGGAGGCAGCAGAGTGCCAGGCACTCACACTGAGAGGCCTCAGAGAGACAAGCGCTCACATTGGGAGGCAGCAGAGTGCCAGGCACTCACACTGAGAGGCCTCAGAGTGCCAAGCACTCACACTGAGAGGCAGCAGAGTGCCAGGCACTCACACCGGGAGGCAGCAGAGTGCCAGGCACTCACACCGGGAGGCAGCAGAGTGCCAGGCACTCACACCGGGAGGCAGCAGAGTGCCAGGCACTCACGCTGGGAGGCAGCAGAGTGCCAGGCACTCACACTGAGAGGCAGTAGAGTGCCAGGCACTCACACCGGGAGGCAGCAGAGTGCCAGGCACTCACACCGGGAGGCAGCAGAGTGCCAGGCACTCCCACTGGGAGGCAGCAGAGTGCCAGGCACTCACACTGGGAGGCAGCAGAGTGCCAGGCACTACAACGGTACCTACATTACCATTTCCGGCCCCCGGAGCGGCTTGCCATACATCCTGTCAGTTTTAGGCTAAAATAAGTTTTTTTTCGGTCAACAGCAAGGAAATATATGCAAATTTTCGTGGAATTTCGAACAAAAAATTTGTACCACTTAAACGAGGTTAAAATATTTTTTATAGAGAGGCATTTGCTGGAAACGACAGGGATAACGTCGGGGATTAACGTCGGGGATTAACGTCGGGGATTAACGTCGGGGATTAACGTCGGGGATTAACGTCGGGGATTAACGTCAGGGATTAACGTCAGGGATTAACGCCAGGGATTAACGTCAGGGATTAACGTCGGGGATTAACGTCGGGTATTAACGTCGGGGATTAACGTCGGGGATTAACGTCGGGGATTAACGTCGGGGATTAACGTCGGGGATTAACGTCGGGGATTAACGTCAGGGATTAACGTCGGGGATTAACGTCGGGGATTAACGTCAGGGATTAATGTCGGGGATTAACGTCGGTGATTAACGTCGGGGATTAACGTCGGTGATTAACGTCGGGGATTAACGTCGGGGATTAACGTCGGGGATTAACGTCAGGGGTTAACGTCGGGGATTAACGTCGGGGATTAACGTCAGGAATTAACGTCAGGGATTAACGTCAGGGATTAACGTCAGGGATTAACGTCAGGGATTAACGCCAAGGATTAACGTCAGGGAATTAACGTCAGGGATTAACGTCGGGGATTAACGTCGGGGATTAACGTCGGGGATTAACGTCAGGGATTAACGTCAGGGATTAACGTCAGGGATTAACGTCGGGGATTAACGTCGGGGATTAACGTCAGGGATTAACGTCAGGGATTAACGTCAGGAATTAACGTCAGGGATCAACGTCGGGGATTAACGTCGGAGATTAAAAGTCAGGGATTAACGTCAGGGATTAACGTCGGGGATTAACGTCAGGGATTAACGTCAGGGATTAACGTCATGGATTAACGTCAGGGATTAACGTCGGGAATTAACGTCGGGGATTAACGTCAGGGATTAACGTCGGGGATTAACGTCGAGGATTAACGTCGGGGATTAACGTCAGAGGTTAACGCCAGTGATTAACGTAGGGGATTAACGTCAGGGATTAACGTCAGGGATTAACGTCGGGGATTAACGTCGGGGATTAACGTCGGGGATTAACGTCAGAGATTAACGTCAGGGATTAACGTCGGGGATTAACGTCGGAGATTAACGTCGGGGATTAACGTCAGGGATTAACGTCGGGGATTAAGGTCGAGGATTAACGTCGGGGATTAACGTCAGGGGTTAACGCCAGGGATTAACGTCGGGGATTAACGTCGGGGATTAACGTCAGGGAATAACGTCAGGGATTAACGCCGGGGATTAACGTCAGGGATTAACGTCAGGGATTAACGCCGTAGAATAACGCCAGGGATTAACGTCGGGGAATAACGTCGGGTATTAACGTCAGGGATTAACGCCAGGGATTAACGTCGGGGATTAACGTCAAGGATTAACGTCAGGGATTAACGTCAGGGATTAACGCCAGGGATTAACGTCAGGGATTAACGTCGGGGATTAACGTCGGGGATTAACGTCAGGGATTAACGTCAGGGATTAACGTCAGGGATTAATGCCAGGGATTAACGTCAGGGATTAACGTCGGGGATTAACGTCGTCGAATAACGTCGGGGATTAACGTCAGGGATTAACGTCGGGGAATAACGTCGGGGATTAACGTCAGGGATTAACGTCAGGGATTAACGTCAGGGATTAACGTCAAAGATTAACGTCGGGGATTAACGTCGGGGATTAACGTCAGGGATTAACGTCGGGGATTAACGTCGAGGATTAACGTCAGGGATTAACGTCAGAGGTTAACGCCAGGGATTAACGTAGGGGATTAACATCAGGGATTAACGTCAGGGATTAACGTCGGGGATTAACGTCGGGGATTAACGCCAGGGATTAACGTCAGGGATTAACGTCAGTGATTAACGTCAGGGATTAACGTCGGGGATTAACGTCGGGGATTAACGTCAGGGATTAACGTCGGGGATTAACATCGAGGATTAACGTCGGGGATGAACGTCAGGGGTTAACGCCAGGGATTAACGTCAGGGATTAACGTCAGCGATTAACGTCAGGGATTAACGTCAGGGATTAACGCCGGGGATTAACGTCAGGGATTAACGTCAGGGATTAACGTCGGGGAATAACGTCAGGGATTAACGTCGGGGATTAACATCGGGATTAACGTCAGGGATTAACGTCAGGGATTAGCGTCAGGGATTAACGTCGGGGATTAACGTCGGGGATTAACGTCAGGGATTAACGTCAGGGATTAACGTCAGGAATTAACGTCAGGGATTAACGTCGGGGATTAACGTCAGGGATTAACGTCAGGGATTAACGTCAGGGATTAACGCCAGGGATTAACGTCAGGGATTAACGGCAGGGATTAACGCCAGGGATTAACGTCAGGGATTAACGTCGGGGATTAACGTAGGGGATTAACGTCCTAGATAACGTCAGGGATTAACGTCAGTGATTAACGTCATGGATTAACGTCAGAGATTAACGTCAGGGATTAACGTCAGGGATTAGCGTTAGGGATTAACATCGGTTTTTACACGTCAGGAATTAACGTCACGGATTAACATCGGTTTTTAGATGTCAAGGATTAACGACGGTGTTTACACGTCAATGATTAACGTCACGGAATAACGTCAGGAATTAACGTCACGAATTAACATCGGTATTTATACACGCCAGGGATTAATGTCAGGTCTTTATACGTCAGGGATTAACGTCAGGGATGATCATAGTTTTTTACACGTCAATGATTAACGTCAGGGATTAACATCGGTTTTTAGACGTCATGGATTAACGACGGTGTCTACACGTCAGGAATTAACGTCAGGGAATAACGTCAGGGAATAACGTCAGGGATTAATGTCAGTGTTGCGGCCCCTGCCAAACTAGCGGTTAAATAGTTAACCTGCCGGCCGGCAGTACCACTGGGTGCGTCATCAAACCCAATGTGGGGGCTGCTGAGCCGGCCTTATAGCAGTAAGAGCCTGAGTGCCTCACGGTACACACCTAAGCAGTAGGTACCTGACCACCGAAGGGTACACGTCTACTG
>NW_026506033.1:0-20080 GCF_026875155.1 Cherax quadricarinatus
ACAACACAACACCACCCCCAACACACCACAATACAGACACACAAACAACACCACACAAAAAACACATACAACACCACCACACACACAACCCCACACATAAACACACCAAAACCACACACACACACCACACACCACCCCACACACACACACACACACCACAAACCCCCCCACACACACACAAAAGTTTGTGATAAAACCCAAAAACCACAGACTTAAATTGTAAAAAAGAAACTTTGCAATATTTTCATAACCCCCCCAAACTAAAACCCCTTTTTCAAAATAAAATTACATTTATGAGGATCAAATGGTAAAAACATTACATGTTTTTTTACAATTTAAAATTAATTTTAAACACAAACATCCGAATATCTTACAATTATTAAAGGTTTTCAACTAAAAATTCATTACTCCCAAATTTCAGTAACTTGTTATTTTATAAATCAAGGAAACTAATTTTTCCGACTTTTTTATAAGCGTTAACTCAAAAAGGTCATTTACAACATTAAAAGGGAAATATTCTTATACAAAATTAGTTTTAAAAAGGAAATTTTTCTTATACCCAATATATTAAAGGTAAGTTTTCTTATACCCATTATTTAAAGGTAAACATTCTTTAACCCCAATTAGTTTTAAAGTAAGTATTTTTAACACCAATTATATTAAAGGTAAACATTCTATACACCAAATTTAGTATTAAAGGAAGAAGTCTTAACTTCAATTCAACAAGAATTTAAATCACAAATTCGTTCTAGCAACAAAACTATTTCAGTTTTTTTTTCGTTAAACACAGGACACTTTTTTACTCTCACATAAAACCTCAAGTCAAACATTCTCACATGTGACGATGTCTTAGAACTCGACAAAAAATGCTAGAAAAAGCAATGGTAAAGAAGAATTAAAAATTCACATAGATATTTTTCTTTATTACAAAAAATTCATAGAAATTCCTGGTGTTTCCCTGGAGTGTAGTGCAGTGTTACACCACCAGTTTGTTATGTGACCTGCTCATACTTATCTCCGTCTTTTTTTCTTTTTTTCTTTGAATAATCAACTAGTTGCGCATTTGACGTTCATCTTTCCTCTCTACACACATCTTCACCTGTCACAACAATTATTATGCTCAAGTGTATCAACAAAAATGTTAAATCACACCAAGTTAACCACGAGTTACACTGATAAGTTACACTATTTAACTACTAGTTACACTGACACGTTACAAAGACAAGTTACACTGGTAATTACACTGTTTAACTACTAGTTACAGTGACTAGTTACGAAGACAAGTTACACAGGTAATTACACTTCTAACTACAAATTATCTCTAACAATGTATAAGTTATATCAGGTTAACTACAAGTCGTTGTTAACTACAAGTTATCTCTGACAAAGTACAAGTTATCTCTAGTTAACTACAAGAAGCTCTTAAGAACGAGTTACTCTGGTGAATTACATTTAAATTAAAAAAAATCTTTATACTTGGTAATAGCAAATTACATTGATAAGCACAAATTACTTACACATTGGGATGAAAATCTTTAATAAATTGATTAATATCTGTGAAAAATGTTCTCCAAACTAATTGCCATTGCTGTGTGTTGTACCAAATGTGTGTAAAGTGCATAGATGATACTGTCTATTAAATAACTGACTGGTAAAGTTTTAAGTACTTTCCTTATACTGTCTATTAAGTAACTGGCTGGCAAAGTTTTAAGTATTTACCTTAGGCAGGATACCAAGCGGTTCTCTCGACTCTTAGCAGTTAACAATCTCGACTCTTTTATTTCTTTCACTTCTAGATTTTTCATTTTTTCTCTGATAACATATGCCTACTAGTAGTTCCATAAGTTTCAGAGTCATATCTTCCAGTATGCATTTGTAATGGCAATCCCATATTTAATCGTTAGAAATTTCATATTTCCAATACCTATCGGGAAAATAACCTCTTAAATTCTTGTTGTCCTTCACACTTTCTACCAGGTGCTCAGTGGTCATTTTTCTTGAAATATCTTAATCAGTAGCAGTATCTCTTCTTAAGCCACACATATGCGTATCTCTTGAATTTTCAATTAATTTTAAAGAAATAATATTTTCCTCCAATGGTACAACAATCCAAACTGGTTTATTGTGACTGTTAAATAAGGGAGACTTTAATCTTCTCTAATTCGGCGAAGGTTCAGACTCAATTACAATTCCAGGAAGGACACGATCTTCAAGTCTGCATCTGCTCAGGTTAAATAATGCTTCTCTACTCCGGTACATGTCAGCATTAACATATTTCTTACCAAAAAATAACTTGATCCGTATCCTTTTATACCAACAGAATTCATGTCAAATATAATGCACACATTATCACGACAATATTTTTCATCAACCAGTTTTCCTTCATTAATTTTAAAATATTTTTCTCTCTGATTGTACCCACACAATACCATTTTGTATAGCACCACGGGCAAAGATTCCATGATTTGAAGATGGGAAGGTGTTTATACCCACCACCATTCCTGCCAGCCGTTATGATCTCTGTTCAGTCAACCTAATGAGATTAAATGATACAGTACCCCACACTTTGGTAAAAACTTCTTAAAAGTTTTTAGTACTATCCTACAATTTTGGTTAATGATAATGAGATAATTCATGGAGTTATTTTTTTTTTGTGTACGTTAAGGGACTCAATGACATTTCTATTTGTGTTTCTTTAAAATCTTTGCAAAATCTTGTTGATTTTATGATAAGTGCCCCTATTACAACAGCTGAAAGTTGTGAAAAAGCTTGTGCTACATCTGAGAGCACAACTTTAACCACTAAACTCCAATTGGATCTGTAATAATCCATTTAATGGGTCCTTCAAACCCATGAATAATCTCTTTCTTTTCTTCGTATCCATATATTTGTGTCGTGGTAAGTCTTATTGGCTTTGCAGTTGTATATTATTAGTTTGGAGTGAGATAACTAGTTAGGAAAGCCTAGGAGATCAAATGGATTTGTCAGTTAAAATAGGAGAGGAGAGTTATTAAATGAGAGAGTTAGAGGTATTGGGAAGATGGAGGGAATATTTGGAGGAATTGTTAAATGTTGATGAAGATAGGGAAGCTGTGATTTAGTGTATAGACAAGGAGGAATAACGTCTTGTAGGAGTGAGGAAGAGCCAGTTGTGAGTGTGGGGGAAGTTCGTGAGGCAGTAGGTAAAATGAAAGGGGGTAAGGCAGCCGGGATTGATGGGATAAAGATAGAAATGTTAAAAGCAGGTGGGGATATAGTTTTGGAGTGGTTGGTGCATTATTTAATAAATGTATGGAAGAGGGTAAGGTACCTAGGGATTGGCAGAGAGCATGCATAGTTCCTTTGTATAAAGGCAAAGGGGATAAAAGAGAGTGCAAAAATTATAGGGGATAAGTCTGCTGAGTATACCTGGTAAAGTGTAGGTAGAGTTATTATTGAAAGAATTAAGAGTAAGACGGAGAATAGGATAGCAGATGAACAAGGAGGCTTTAGGAAAGGTAGGGGGTGTGTGGACCAGGTGTTTACAGTGAAACATATAAGTGAACAGTATTTAGATAAGGCTAAAGAGGTCTTTGTGGCATTTATGGACTTGGAAAAGGCGTATGACAGGGTGGATAGGGGGGCAATGTGGCAGATGTTGCAAGTGTAATGGTGTAGGAGTAGGATACTGAAAGCAGTGAAGAGTTTTTACGAGGATAGTGAGGCTCAAGTTAGAGTATGTAGGAAAGAGGGAAATTATTTCTCTCTAAAAGTAGGCCTTAGACAAGGATGTGTGATGTCACCGTGGTTGTTTAATATATTTATAGATGGGGTTGTAAAGAGAAGTAAATGCGAGGGTCTTGGCAAGAGGCGTGGAGTTAAAAGATAAAGAATCACACACAAAGTGGGAGTTGTCACAGCTGCTCTTTGCTGATGACACTGTGCTCTTGGGAGATTCTGAAGAGAAGTTGCAGAGATTGGTGGACGAATTTGGTAGGGTGTGCAAAAGAAGAAAATTAAAGGTGAATACAGGAAAGAGTAAGGTTATGAGGATAACAAAAAGATTAGTGATGAAAGATTGAATATCAGATTGGAGGGAGAGAGTATGGAGGAGGTGAATGTATTCAGATATTTGGGAGTGGACGTGTCAGCAGATGGGTCTATGAAAGATGAGGTGAATCATAGAATTGATGAGGGGAAAAAAGTGAGTGGTGCACTTAGGAGTCTGTGGAGACAAAGACTTTGTCCTTGGAGGCAAAGAGGGGATGTATGAGAGTATAGTTTTACCAACGCTCTTATATGGGTGTGAAGCATGGGTGATGAATGTTGCAGCGAGGAGAAGGCTGGAGGCAGTGGAGATGTCATGTCTGAGAGCAATGTGTGGTGTGAATATAATGCAGAGAATTCGTAGTTTGGAAGTTAGGAGGAGGTGCGGGATTACCAAAACTGTTGTCCAGAGGGCTGAGGAAGGGTTGTTGAGGTGGTTCGGACATGTAGAGAGAATGGAGCGAAACAGAATGACTTCAAGAGTGTATCAGTCTGTAGTGGAAGGAAGGCGGGGTAGGGGATCGGCCTAGGAAAGGTTGGAGAGAGGGGGTAAAGGAGGTTTTGTGTGCGAGGGGCTTGGACTTCCAGCAGGCATGCGTGAGCGTGTTTGATAGGAGTGAATGGAGACAAATGGTTTTTAATACTTGACGTGCTGTTGGAGTGTGAGCAAAGTAACATTTATGAAGGGATTCAGAGAAACCGGCAGGCCGGACTTGAGTCCTGGAGATGGGAAGTACAGTGCCTGCACTCTGAAGGAGGGGTGTTAATGTTGCAGTTTAAAAACTGTAGTGTAAAGCACCCTTCTGGCAAGACAGTGATGGAGTGAATGATGGTGAAAGTTTTTCTTTTTCGGGCCACCCTGCCTTGGTGGGAATCGGCCAGTGTGATAATAAAAAAAAATAATTATACTTATGAGCTCCCATTGCATATTGAGCACAAACATTACCTACAGTAGGTTTTGTTTTTCCACTATTTATAAATTTAATGTTTCCAAATTTATTCCGGGTATCTTCACCCTAAATAAACATGGGATGCTAATTGACATAACATGGCTTAAGACATCGGCAAGTCCACCTCTCTTTAACTTTACAGTAGTACACTTCACTTGTTGTATGAGAAATACTTTATCACCAAACTCATATATTTTTCAATATTTTTTTTCAATTTTTAAAGATTATCTGTGATGATTACATCTCCTTCTTTACTCCCCACCTCCAGCTTACATCCACTTCTGTACCTGTAATTTTTAGACGGTAATAGTGTCTCACCAGAATTTCTTATAGACTACAACAAAAAAAAAACTTAACTTATTTAACATCAAAAACCTAATATTCAAAACCATCCATTGCTTTAAGCATTTCTTTATGTGAGACGTGCTGTGTGGTCTTGAGTACTACCTTCTGGCATTTGGGGGGATTGGTAGAGACGAATTCTGAAATAAATCTCACAAATTTTAGTCTATAACACACTTTATTAACATGATCGTAGTCCATAACACACTTGAAAATATAATCATAGATCTAAAATACACTTTGAAAATATAATCGTAGATCTAATATCATTTTGATAACATGACTGTAGATGTGGACTTTTTTTTTTTTATAATTTTCCAAAATTCAGCATGTGTAATATGAATAATATAATAATTGCATATTAAAAGGTGATGCTGAGTTGACCTTTCAAGAAATTTTACGTGAGGGAGGATGTGCAGCGGCCGCGGAGTGATATAGGGGGAGATGTCTTAGTGAATTAAAGTGTGAACACTGGTCGGTCAGTGGCGGCTAGTAATCTGGCATCATCGAGGCCGTAATTGAATGGATCTGCCTCAGACTATAATTAATAAGAACTGGAATGTCCCCTGCTGAAGAACAGGGACAACTAATAATTTGTGGAGCCTCCAGAATTAGGTGGAGATAATGGAAATAATGAAGCATTTGCCATGCAACACATCCAGTATGTGTGCCATTAGTCCTTTCATTTAGATTTCTAGTTGCCAGTAGGATTTCTATTCTTAGGTAATCATTGTGAGGCTGATCCAACTACATTAAAATGGTTAAGTGGTAATATAAATTTTTAAATATCTAACTTTTGATACATATGTGCTGGTGTCAATTAGAAAATTCTTACCTGTTTGTGTGCTAGTGTTCCAATTAGCCGTTCTGGAGATCGCTTCCTTTATTTTTAATACAGTTCACACTATTTTCTAATTTGCCATTTCAGTATTATGTTTAATATTGGTAGAATTATTCATTTAATGTCACGTCAGCTTTTGTTGTGGAGTTATGAAGGACGTGAGCATCGAAAGGGCGTGACAGTCCCTGTGATCTACTGTGACTAGTCCCACTTACCTCTCCAAATTCTTGAAGTAATAATTCAAGTGAATGCCCTGTAAACCACATGCAGGTAACTTCTCACAGTAGATCTAGAACACGCATGAAAAGGTAATTGATAGCTCTATACACACACTCGTGTTAACATGAAGTTATACTACAAACCCACTCTTTGATAACCTATTGTATGTCTATCACCTAACTTCCACACAAGGAATGTAGATTAATAAAAAGTGGGTGGGACGGAATTTCAGGCAACAAACATCGAAAATATTTTGGGAAAAAAATGTATTCTTACCGTAAATCGTGCCATAATTTTGGCAACATGTTGATGCAGTGTGTTTCTATCATATTTCTAAGTAATTTTTCCAAATACATATTTTTTGTTCTTGCTGTCATCAAGATTTAAATGAATTCCTGTAGTGATTTTTTTTTTCTTTTTTTTTCAAACTCCAAAAATTACGATTTTTATGAGTGTTTTTTGCAAATACACACATTCACATCTTGTCTGTGGTCTCTCCATGTTAGTGTTCAGAGTGTGAACTGTCAAGAAGAGAGAGTGCAACTGGACAAAGTGAAGTAGCAGCAGCAACACTCACAGCAAGAGGGCTTCTTGAGCTCCCCCAGCACTTGGGCTTAGACCCAAAGATGAAGTGTGGCTCTATAAACAAACATGTAGTTACTTGATGCCTTTGCACCTCCTGACCTCGTTGTTGCTATGCAGGGCTGCCACCACCCTTCGAACCCCCTGTGTGTAGGGAGGGTAGTGGTAGCCAAGGTGCCTAGCCTCTCTCCCAGCCCCGTGGGAGGGAAATGGGGCAAGTTTGGGACAGCTGGTCTCAGCAGCCTGAGGAGGTACATGTACTCCTCTATGGAGAACATTGGTTCTGGGACACTCCCGCATAAGGGAGCTAAGGCCAGGCCACTTTTGGAAAATCCCCGGGGATGGGGCCCATTATACGGCAAACCTAAATCAGAAGGAACAGACAGAACTGCTCAGTCGCCAGTGGGTGCCGTGAAAAAATGCAATTTCTCTTTTTCTCCAGAATAAGTAATTGACCTTTCGATACACGTTTTGCAAAACTGGTTGAACAGAATTTCGAATTTTTGCTCCACATATTGAGGTATGATGAGTCTACACCAAAGCGACGGGAATTTGCAATAACCCTTTCATTTCCTTTTATTCTTCCCCCCACAAATCATAAGAAATATAGAACTCAACATGTCTTATCTTCATGTGACATCAACTAGACCACTGTGTCTGAAAGAACATTGTCTATCAACCCAGTTTTGCTTTAGCATATCGAAAAATCCCATAAAACAACCAATAATATTTTTCTTTTTTATTTTTCAAGCAGTATTTCACACTCACAACAGTGTGTGGTTTCAAAAGCTGTGTAAAACATAGTAAAAAATATCATTGAACATGGATAATAAGAAAAAAAAATACTTTCTTCCCTTCCTCCTTTAAATACGTTTATGAAGGAAACTTTCAATATAACTGATGTTGTAGTAAGTAGTCAGGGGACGTACAAGTCTTATGTCAGCCGACGTAATTTACTTATGTCAGCCAGACGTTACAAGTACTGATGTCAGCCAGACGTACAGTACTTATGTCAGGCCAGACGTACAAGTTTACTTATGTCAGCCAGGGCGTACAAGTACTGATGTCAGCCAGACGTGACAAGTATTATTGTCCGCCGACGTACAAGTACTGATCGTCAGCCAGCGTACAAGTCCTTATGTCAGCCCAGACGTACAAGTACTGATGTAGCCCAGACGTACAAGTACTTATGTCAGCCAGGAGACAAGTACTGTACATGGTCAGCCAGACGGTAAAGTACTTATGTCAGCCAGACGTACAAGTACTTATGTCAGCAGCGTACAAGTACTGATGTCAGCCAGACGTACATAGTAGTGATGTCAGCCAGACGTACAAGTACTTATGGTCAGCCATACGTACAAGTACTGATGTCAGCCAGGACGTACATCGTAACTTCTGTCTGCAGACGTTACAACGACTGATGTCACCCCAGCGTACAGTACTTAGTTGGTCAGCAGACGTACAAGTACTTATGTCAGCCAGGACGTCACGTACTTATGTCAGCCAGACGTCCAATTACTGATGGTCAGCCAGACGTACAAGTCCCTTATGTCAGCCAGACCGTATGCACGTACTTAAGTCAGCCAGACGTCCAAGTACTGATGTCAGCCCAGACGTACAAGTATTATGTCAGCCGACGGTACAAGTACTTATGTCAGCCAGAAGTACAAGTACTGATGTCAGCCAGAGTACAAGTACTTATGTCAGCCAGACGTCCAAGTTACTATGTCAGCCAGACGTACAAGTACTTATGGTCAGCCAGAGTACAAGTACTTATGTCAGCCAGAGTTACCAAGTACTGATGACAGCAGACGTACAAAGTACTTATGTCAGCCAGACGTACAAGTATTATGTCAGCCAGACGTACAAGTAAGATGTCAGCCAGGACGTACAAGTAACTGATGTCAGCCAGACATACAAGTACTTATGTCAGCCAGGACGTACAAGTTACTTAGTCAGCCAGACGTACAAGTACTTATGTCTGCCAGAGTACAAGTACTTATGTCAGCCAGAGTACAAGTACTTATGTCAGCCAGGACGTACAAGTACTTATGTTCAGCCATGTACGTACCAAAGTACTTCTGTCGCAGACGTTACAGTACTTATGTCAGCCAGGGACGTACAAAAGTACTTATGTCAAGCCAGGACGTACAAGTATTATGTCAGCCAGAGTACAAGACTATGTCAGCCAGAGTACAAAGTACTGGATGCCGCAGACGTACAAGTACGTATGTCAGCCAGGACGTACAAGTACTTATGTCAGCCAGACGTACCCGTACTGATGTCAGCCAGACGTAAAGTACTTATGTCAGCCCAGACGTACAAGTACTTATGTCAGCCAGGACGTACAAGTATGTGTCAGCCAGACGTAAGTACTTGTGTCAGCCAGACCGTACAAGTACTTATGTCAGCCTACGAGACAAGTACTGATTGTCAGGTCCAGACGTACAGGACTTATGTCAGCCAGACGTACAAGTACTTATGTCAGCCAGACGTACAGTACTTCTGTCAGCCAGACGTACAAGTACTCTTATGTCAGCCCCAGACGCATACAAGTACTTATGTCAGCAGACGTAACAAGTACTTATGTCAGCCAGACGGACAGTACTTATGTCAGCCTGAGTACAAGTACGTATGTCAGCCAGACGACAAGTACTTGATGTCAGCCAGGACGTACAAGTACTTAGGTCAGCCAGACGTACAAGTACTTATGTCCAGCCAGACGTACAAGTACTTCTGTCAGCCAGACGCTACAAGTACTTATGTCGAGCCACAGACGTACAAGTACTTATTGTCAGCCAGACGTCAAGTACTTATGTCAGAGACCGTCAAAGGGACTTATGTCAGCCAGACGTACAAGTACGTTGTCAGCCAGACGTACAAGTACTTAAGTCAGCCAGGACGTTAACAAGTACTTATGTCAACCAGACGTACAAGTACTTATGTCAGCCAGACGTACAAGTACTATGTCAGCCCAGCCAGACGTACAAGTACTTATGTCAACCCAGACGTACAAGTCCTTATGTCAGCCAGAGTACAAGTACTGATGTCAGCCAGACGTTACAAGTACTTATTTCAGCCAGACGTACAAGTACTTATGTCAGCCGACGTTACAAGTACTGATGTCAGCCAGACGTACAAGTACTATGTCAGCCAGACGTCAAGTACTTATGTCAGCCAGACGTACAGTACTTATGTCAGCCAGACGTACAGAACTTATGTAGCCAGAGGTACAAGTACTTATGTCAGCCAGACGTACAAGTATTTATGTCAGCCAGACGTACAAGTACTTATGTCAGCCAGACGTACAAGTACTTATGTCAGCCAGACGTACAAGTATTTATGTCAGCCAGACGTACAAGTACTTATGTCAGCCAGACGCCTAACAAGTACTTATGTCAGCCAGACGTACAAGTACTTATGTCCGCCAGATACAAGTACTTATGTCAGCCATGGTAAAGTACTTATGTCAGCCAGACGTACCTACAAGTATTTATGGGTAGCCAGACGTACAAGTACTTATGTCAGCCGAGAACAATACTTATGTCAGCCAGGACGTTACATGTACCTTATGTCAGCCAGAGTACAAGTATTTTAGTCAGCCAGCTACAAGTACTTTTATGGCAGACAGAGTACAAGTACTTATGTCAGCCAGACGTACAAGTACTTAGTCAGCCGACGGACAATTACTTATGTCAGCCAGCGTACATTTTATAGTACTTATGTCAGCGAGACCGCTACAAGTACTTTATGTCAGCCAGACGTACAGTACTGATGTTCAGCCAGGGCCGACAAGTACTTATGTCAGCCCCAGACGTACAAGTACTTATGTCAGCCAGACGTACAAGTACTTATGTCAGCCAGACGTACAAGTACTTATGTCAGCCAGACGTACAAGTACTTATGTCAGCCAGACGTACAAGTACTTATGTCAGCCAGGACGTACAAGTCGGATGTCAGAGACGTACAAGATACTGATGTCAGCCGACGTACAATTAATTTGTCAGCCAGACTTACAAGTACTTATGTTCAGCCAGGACGTACAAGTACTGATCTGTCAGTCAGACGTACAAGTACTTATGTAGCCAGACGTACAAGTACTTATGTCAGCCAGACGTACAAGTACTTATGGCAGCCAGGGGAGTACAGGGGTACTTATGTCAGCCAGACGTACAAGTAACTGATGTCAGCCAGGACGTACAAGTATGATGTCAGCCAGACGTACAAGTATGATGTCAGTCCAGACGTACAAGTACTGATGTCAGCCAGACGTACAAGTAACTGATGTCCAGCCCAGAGAAAAGTACTGATGTCAGCCAGAGGAAAAGTACTGATGCCAGGCCAGGACAAGTACTTATGACAGCCAGCCGTACAAGTACTGTGTCAGCCAGAGTCCAAGTACTGATGTCAGCCCGACGTACACGTACTTATGATCAGCCAGACGTACACGTACTTATGTCAGCCAGACCGTACAAGTACTGATGTTAGCCAGACGTACAAGTACTTATGTCAGCCAGACGTACAAGTACTTTGTCAGCCAGACCGTACAAGTACTATGAGCCAGGACGTACACGTACTTATGTCAGCAGACGTACAAGTATGATTGTCAGCCAGACGTACAAGCTACTTATGGTCAGCCCAGAACGTACAATTATTATGTCAGCCAGCCGTTCAAGTACTTCTGTTCAGCCAGGGGACGTACAAGTACTTATGTCAGCCAGACGTACAAGTACTTATGTCAGCCCAGACCGTACCAGGTATTTGTCAGCCCAGACGTACAGGTTGATGTCAGCCGACGTACAAAGTACTTATGTCAGCCAGAGTAAGTACTGATGTTCAGCCAGACGCTACAAGTACTTATGTCAGCCAGACGTACAAGTACTGATGTCAGCCAGACGTACAAGTACTGATGTCAGCCAGACGTACAAGTACTTATGTCAGCCAGACGTACAAGTACTTATGTCAGCCAGACGTACAAGTACTGATGTCAGCCAGACGTACAAGTACTGATGTCAGCCAGACGTACAAGTACTGATGTCAGCCAGACGTACAAGTACTGATGTCAGCCAGACGTACAAGTACTGATGTCAGCCAGACGTACAAGTACTGATGTCAGCCCGACGTACAAAGTACTGATTGTCCGCCAGAGAGTACAAGTACTTTATTGGCAGCAGACGTACAAGTACTGATGTCGCCCGACGGTAACAAGTCCTTATGTCAGCCAGGGACGTACAAGTACTGATGTGCAGCCAGACGTACAAAGTACTGATGTCAGCCAGGATCGTTACAAGTCCTTATGTCAGCCAGAGTACAAGTACTTCATGTCAGCAGACGTTACAAGTATGATGTTCAGCCAGACGTACAAGTACTTATGTCGCCAGACGTACAAGTACTGATGTCAGCCAGAGTCAAGTATTATGTTCAGCCAGACGTACAAGTACTTATGTCAGCCAGACGTACAAGTTACTTATGTCAGCCAGACGTTAAAAGTACTTATGTCAGCAGTCGTACAAGTACATATGTCCGCCAGACGTACAAGTACTTATGTCAGGCAGACGTTACAAAGTACTTATGTCAGCCAGCGTACAAGTATTACGTCAGCCAGACGTACAAGTACTTCATGTGTCAGCCAGAGTACAAGTACTTATTGTCGCCAGACCGAACAAGTACTGATGTCAGCCAGACGTACAAGTACTTATGTCATGCCAGACGCAAGTCCTTATGTCAGCCAGACGTACAAGTACTTCTCGTCAGCCGGAGCGTACAGTACTTATGTCAGCCAGACGTACAAGTACTGATGTCAGCAGAGTACAAGTACTTATGTCAGCCTGACGTACAAGTATGATGTCCGCCAGACGTTACAAGTACTTATGTCAGCCAGACGTACACGTAACTGCTGTCAGCCAGACGTACAAGTACTTATGTCAGCCAGACGTACAAGTACTTAGGTCAGCCAGACGATACAAGTACTGATTGTCAGCCAGACGTACCAAGTACTTATGTTCAGCCAGACGTACAAGTACTGATGTCGCCAGACGTCCAATTACTTATGTCAGGCCAGAGTAAAAGTAACTGATGTCAGCAGCCGTACAGTCTTATGCAGCCAGACGTACAAGATACATGATGTCAGCCAGACGTACACAGTACTTATGTCAGCCAGACGTAAAGTACTTAAGTCAGCAGACGTACCAAGTACTTATGTCAGCACCGACGTACAAGTACTGATGTCAGCCCAGACGTCAAGTATTATGTCAGCCAGACGTACAAGTACTGTGTCAGCCCGGACGTACAAGTACTTAATGTTCAGCCAGACGTACACGTATTATGTCAGCCAGGGAGTCAAGTACTGATGGGCAGCCAGGACGTACAAGTATTATGTCAGCAGGACGTCAAGTACTTATGTCGCCAGACGTACAAGTACTTATGGCCAGCCGGGACGTACAAGTACTTATGTCGCGCCAGGAGCGTTACAAGTACATATGTCCGCAGGACGTACAAGTTACTTATGTTTCAGCCAGACCGTACAAGTACTTATGTCAGCCGACGTTACAAGTACTTATGTCAGCAGACGTACAAGTCTTATGGTCAGCCAGAGTACACGTACTTTATGTCAGCCAGACGTACAAGTACTTATGTCAGCCAGCCGTACAAGTACTTATGTCAGCCAGACGTACAAGTATTCTAAGTCAGCCAGAGTAAGACAAGTATTTGTCAGCCAGGACGTTACACGTACTTATGTCAGCGACGTACAAGTAACTTATGTCAGCCAGACGTACAAGTTACTTTGTCAGCAGCCGTACAAGTACTTATGTCAGCCAAGGACGTTACAAGTACTTATGTCAGCCAGTCGTACAAGTACTGATGTCAGCCAGACGTACGAAGTAGATTCTGTCAGCCCAGGACGTACAAGTACTGATGGTCAGGCAGGACGTACAAGTACTTGATTGTCAGGCCTGGGAGTACAAGTACTTATGTCAACCAGACGTACAAGTATGATGTTCTGGCAGAGTACAAGTACTGATGTCAGCCAGAAGAACAAGTACTTATTTCAGTTAATAATCAACCAAAAGTATGTGATCAGTCTGTGGTTCTGAGGAACTTACTTTGATCTGAAGGCAAGCACAAAGAATTATCTTTTCATAAGATTGTAGAGATGATCCTTCAACGGTCCAATCAGATCGACGTTCAATTCGTACTGCTACAATATAGGCCCATCCGACGTCTACTTTTTTTTACATATATTCAATATAACAGAAAAAATGTAGATTAAAGTTTTTTTGCACATTTTCAATGTAAAACAAAGAAAGATCTACATTTTTTTACATACTTTCAGACTGTTCTCGATAAGCGTTCCTAATCATAGATCTTTTGTTTCACAGTTTTTGACTGCAGGCTCAAGTCCCACAGTTAAAAAATTCGACTTAATTTTTTAAAAAAAAAATTGGGTTTAAATGAACTAGTTCTGCCCAAGTTCTTTACAATAGACTCCTTGACATGAGAGATCGTCCTTTGATGATTTTATGAGAATGATTCTTCCGAAAACATATTGAAATATACACTAAAATACAGGAGAAGGAAGCATTCAAAAATATTGAGAAACAAAAAATACTCTTATAATCCTAGGCCTTCCAACCAGAATGGAAAAAACACAGTGTGTTGGATCATAGCTTTAATAAAACTCAAAGATTGTAATGAACTCAGACAACACTAAAAGAAACTTAGGACATTTTATTGAAAATAGTGATTGGACAAAGCATGCTAATAACCATTTTGTAAATTAATTTATCAGATGAAATTTTAGACAAACATACAACTGCTGCTCTAGGTTTTGGCCTAAGTTTTGAACTTCAAAAAACTTAATAATGTTGAATTGCAAAAAGCCTTTTTGTAACTTTGCAAAATTTTCTGATTTATCCTCTGATGATAATTAATATAGGAAAGGAACTGTATATAGCTCTATGTTAAAACCAAAACATTCCAATTTGCCCTCAAAGATTCTTTAAGTCTTATTGATTACACTTAATAACAATAAAAATTTACGCCTTACTAAAGCAGACAAAATAAATGCAATAGTAATTATGAAAGAAACTGATTACCAGAAAAAATGAATAATCTCTTAGATGATTACTGAAACCTATTCTAACTTAGGAAAAATCCCCTAGAAACCGTTAAACAGCAATTTCAATAAAACAATAAAACTTCTACTGAAAGGCAACGATGAATTCGTCAGAAACAATTACTTCCACTAATCCATTCTGTACCTTACATGTATGGACTAATAAAAACACACAAACAGGGATTCCAGTCAGCCCAATTTTAGCTCCATAGGATCAGTTTCATAACCATTATCCAAATGGTTGTTGATGATTCTGAGCCCTCTTGTTGGCAAAATTTCTACTTTATGTTAAAACAACATCGACTTGGTTGATAATTAAGCTGCCTGACTGACTTAAATGATTTAACATGGTCAGTTTTTCTTACCTTCCTTGTTTACGAAAGTCCTGTTGATGATTTATTAGTTTCTTATTGAATAACTCGTTAACTATGATTTACCATTGCAGTTCCCTAAAAACATTTTACAATCCCATTAACTTATTTTAAACTTTGCATTGTTGATGGCAAATTGGTTTTAATGGATAGTCTTTACACTCAGAGTTTGGTATGGCTGATGGGAAATCCCTCCCTTTCACCTGAGCTTAGGTAACCTATACCATGGATTTTTTGAAAACAAGGGGCTAACCACAAACCTCCCTAATAGGTGCTATAGGTTCAGATAATGTTGATCGATTATTTATGTGAGTTTATGCCCAAAAATGTAGATATACACAATTTTCTTGGAAAATTAAATAGCTTAGCCCATTCTATAAACTTTACTGTTGAGTTTGAAGAAAATAACTCATTGCCTTTTCTAGATGTTTTAATTATAAGGGTAATAATGAATTCAAATTTAAAATTTACAGAAAACCTACAAATAACTGTTCCTATGTCCACTATTATTCCTCGCATCAAGATAGAGTCAAACTGTCTGTTTTCTCATCAATGTTTTTGAGAGCTTTACGAATTTGTAGTCCTGAGTTCATAGATGAGGAAATATCCAAAATTTATGAAATAGGTAATGATTTAAAATACCAAGAAATGTAATTGATAAATCTTTTAAAGTTGCTAGAAACACTTTTTATAATCCAAAAAGGGGCAAGCAGCCTTATACAACAAAAATATGTTGGTTCTCCCTTACCATGAAAACTTGGTTGATAAGCCTTCTCTTCTTAAGACTTTTAATATTAAAGTTGTATTCAAAAATCTTGATACAGTAAAAAAACTTTTGATAAAGAATTCCCCCAAAATGCTGATGGAGTGTCTATAAGATTCCTTGAAAAATTTGCGATAAAGTTTATTACGGTCAAACTGGTAAAAATCTCGAACTAAGATTAAAACAACATAAAATAGCATGAACTGGACAAGATTCCAATGCTCTATTTATTCATGTAAGAGATTTTAACCATCCAATTGATTTTCAAAAAGTTGAGAAAGTAGTATCAAGCAAGTCCATGGTCGACGGGGAATAAAATTTGAATCTTGTTTCTTTAAAAAGCAGTTTTGAAAATAATATGAATATTTCCTTTGGTTTATAAAAAATTAGATCCATTTAAAATTAATAGAAATTTGGGAAGAATTTAATAATACACTGGACAAATAATTTTTAAATTTTTCTTGGGTTAGAATAGTTTGGGGGTGAGTTGTGCAAAGGACCTATCCAAGTTGGCTCGCCGCGCGTCACGTGTTTAACCGTTGTGGGATTGATAGTGAGGGGGCTGGCCGGACCCCTTATATAGCTTCCTTGGATGCTTCACTTTCATAGTTCCTTGATATGTGAGTAGTCACGAAAGCGCTTGGAATTTCTCTATTCTTTCAGAGTGATTGTTTTGCATATTTTGAAATCACCTGTTTACTGTGATCTTATTGCATTATATATATTATAATATTATATATATATATATATATATATATATATATATATATATAATAAAATAATATATATTATATATATATTCAGTTAGGAGAAAACAAATGTTATTTTGAAAAATATGACATGTGGTGCAACGTATTCACTCAAAAAAAAGAGTCTGAGGTTAAGGTACAAAAAATCACTGATAAATGGAATGATGAAATGTTGGAAAATTTGTTGGAACGAGATTGCAGATGGGACAGTCACTTTTCCCTAAGTTTTATTATACCAAAACTCAAAAATGTATTTATGAAAATGGATTCAGAAATGCGTTATCCTAGTTTAGGTGATTATAATTTCTTTATTCGTTGTACTGAAAATACTATGCAGTAACTCTGTGAATGCGGGGGTTTTGGGTACATGAGTTAGTCTAGTATAAACACATCTGAGATAGGTGTGTCTGAGAAAATATGGGGAAACTTGGTGATTTCGTTGTTATACGCAAAGTGGTGAAATATCTCGCTTGATTAGAATTCTGCAATATCGCGAAACAACTCTCTAGAAAAGATGGATAAACATCGACGGAGCTGAATTACCCGCGGGTTACAATATGAAAATGTAACGGGGGACATTGAAGAAATAGTCTCAGAATGGTGTGACGATCTTGTGTATAATATTTTGGAAAACAATATATCTGAGAGCTTTGAAAATCAATTAGTTAACAGACAATATTATCTATACAATTTACATAGATGGTACAACAAAACAATGGAAATTAGTATGGACTACATATGTCAGATTTTTAGTCAATTTATTAAAGATATGGATCCCAATGTGTGTGAGTAACTCGTGCTTACCAACATAATTTGTGCTTCCCAATTATATTTTTTTATTTAAATGTTACTTACCAGTGAGACTTGTAGTAAACAGCGACTTGTAATTAACTTCGGAAAACTTGTACTTTGTTAGAGATAACGTAGTAAACAGCAACTTGTAGTTAACTTGAGATAACCTGTACATTCTTAGAGATAACTTGTAGTTAACAGTGTAATGACCAGTGTATCTTGTCATTGTAACGTGTCAGTGTAACTAGTAGTTAAACAGTGTAACTTGTAGTTATCTTGGTGTGATTTAACATTTTTGTTGATACTGTGGAAAATACTGCATATATTTTCCAGAAATACAGTAGTTATATGTAAATAGATGGCCATACTATATTTAATAATATTTATGTCATAGAAAACGGAAAGCCTGCGTCTGCGCAGAAGACAGTCGCCATTTTTGGTTTTGAATTGAGTAACAGACATTAGTAATGGGAAGAATTTTTCGTGCTCTAGAGGTTAAATTTGGGCTGACACCTCTCAAATAGGAGCCTAAATTGTTGGATGTGTATTCCTGCATAATTTGAGTATCAGGCGACAGGACAGGACAAGTCCAGGAACCTCAGATAAGCTGTCTAATTTATGTTTAAATTCTGGCCAGTAAATTTTTCATAAATGTAGGCAAACGAGGGGGTCCTGTACATGACACGTTAATCTCCAGTCAAATTGGTGAGTGCTATGATTAAGATATATTCTCCTTCTGTTATATATATATATATATATATATATATATAATATATATATATATATATATATATATATATTATATATATATATATATATATTATATATATGTATATATATATATATATATATGTGTAGTATATGTATATATATATATATATATATAATATATATATATATATATATATATATATTTATATATATACAAACACTGATCTCTGGCTGAAGGAGACTCGAACCTACGAACCTTAGGACAAGGTACGCAGTGCTTTACCAATCTACCCACACTGGACAATACCTTGGCGTGTAGCTTGCGCTACACGTTTGATCCAATGCAGCCAGTTTTCAGGGAGAAGGCTTTACAGCTTTTCATCTCATTCCCTGCATGCATCAGACTTACTAGAGATTTGAACAATGCAAGGAATTCGCGAGAGCAGGCGAAATATACACAAACACTGATCTCTGGCTGAAGGAGACTTGAACCTACGAACCTTAGGACAAGGTACGCAGTGCTTTACCGATCTACTCACACAAATTCCTTGCATTGTTCAAATCTCTAGTAAGGCTGATGCATGCAGGGGATGAGATGAAAGCTGTAAAACCTTTTCCCTGAAAGCTGGCTGCATTGGATCAAACGTGTAGCGCAAGCTACACGCCAAGGTATTGTCCAGTGTGGGTAGATTGGTAAAGCACTGCGTACCTTGTTCTAAGGTTCGTAGGTTCGAGTCTCCTTCAGCCAGAGATCAGTGTTTGTATATATATATTATATATATATTATATATATATATATATATATAATATATATATATATATATATATATATATATAGTGGGTTGGTAGACAGCAACCACCCGGGAAGTACTACCGTCCTGCCAGATGACTGTGAAACAGAAACCTGTAACTGTTTTGCATGATGGTAGGATTGCTGGTGTCTTTTCTGTCTCTAAACACGCTAGATAACAGGGATATCTTGCTACTCCAACTCACACTTTGGTCCACACTTCACAGACATGCACATGCATATATATATACATACATCTAGATTTTTCTCCTTTGTCTACATAGCTCTTGTTCTTCTTTATTTCTTCTATTGTCCATTGGGAAGTGGAAAAGATCTTTCCTCCGTAAGCATGCGTGTCGTATGAGGCGACTAAAATGCCGGGAGCAATGGGCTAGTAACCCTTCTCCTGTAGACATTTACTTAAAAGAGAAGAAGAAAAACTTTATAAAACTGGGATGCTTGAATGTGCGTGGATGTAGTGCGGATGACAAGAAACAGATGATTGCTGATGTTATGAATGAAAAGAAGTTGGATGTCCTGGCCCTAAGCGAAACAAAGCTTGAAGGGGGTAGGGGAGTTTCGGTGGGGGGAAAAAAATGGGATTAAATCTGGAGTATCTGAGAGAGTTAGAGCAAAGGAAGGGGTAGCAGTAATGTTGAATGATCAGTTATGGAAGGAGAAAAGAGAATATGAATGGTGTAAATGCAAGAATTATGTGGATTAAAGTAAAGGTTGGATGCGAGAAGTGGGTCATAATAAGCGTGTATGACCTGGAGAAAAGGGGGATGCGAGGAGAGAGAGAGTTTTGGGAGATGTTAAGTGAATGTT
>NW_026506034.1:0-15898 GCF_026875155.1 Cherax quadricarinatus
TAAAAAAATTGAAACCTGAAAGGGCCTACAAGGGTAAATTGCAGCAAAGAGCCCCTTTGAAGGCTGAAATAGGAACAAAACAGTAGATATTTTGTTCCACTGTATTTTGTCCTCCAAATACAATAAAAAACGTCAGGGAGGCTGGCAAGGTTCCCTAAGTGACACACTTGACCACTCGGTCACAGATGCCTCAAAAGGTGGGCAGCCTTGTTTATAAGCCATATGATATATATATATTATATATATATATATATATATATATATATATATATATATTTTTATAATATAACACTTCGACTTGCCGAGGATTCGAACCATGTTTTTTTAGCCCGTATCATGGTGAGCGAAAATTCACGACGCTCTAACCCACACGACCATACAATCCTATAAGAATCACGAAACCAGCAGAGCTAGGTGTTATACCGTGATCCTAGAACATACCATCGTATATCCTCGAATCGCGGTACAAACACCTAGCTCTCCTGGGTGAATGACTCTTGTAGGATTGCATACTCCCGTGGGTTAGAGCGTCGTAAATTTTCGCTCACCAGGGAGGGGGGCTAAACAACACGAGTTCGAATCCTTGGCAAGTCACAGTGTTGCTATTCATATACATAAAGACCAAATTTACAGAGATATAAATATGGAATATGGGAGTAAATGCAGAAAAACCGATAAAGACTGAAAAAGATCTATGACCAGCAGCATTGTGAAAGCCGGAGCTCAACACTCTGCTACATTTGCATTTTTTTAATTTTTATAGTGTTTTTTTATACCTTTGGGTAATTCAGCTTTACAGATGAAATCTTCTATCGTAGGGCCGAATATGTATTCTGCTTTGGGATCTTTAAACAGATTACGACTACACGTGGCGGTTTCTGGGAGATGGTGGGTGGTGGTAATTGTGGGGCGTTCGTATTGGTAGTCGGTGGTCATTTAGGTCATTAGTAGTTGTTGTTGATGAAAGTTTGTGGTGATAGTAGTGAGCAGAATGGATGGATGGATACTGAAGAGAACCGTAGTGCTCTTAGGGAAAGGTTGGTAGTGTGGATGGTTGTGCTGTAGGGATGATGGTTGTGCTGGTAGAGATGATGGTGGTGCTGGTAGAGATGAATGGTGGTTTCTGGTAGAGATGTGGTGGTGCTGGTAGAGATGATGGTGGTGCTGGTAGGGATGATGGTTGTGCTGGGAGGATGATGGTTGTGCTGGTAGGGATGATGGTAGTGCTGGTAGGGATAATGGTTGTGCTGGAAAGGGGTGATGGTTGTGCTGGTAGGGATGATGGTTGTGCTGGTAGGGATGATGGTTGTGCTGGTAGGGAATGATGGTTGTGCTGGAGGGATGATGGTTGTGCTGGTAGGGATGATGGTAGTGCGGTAGGGATGATGGTAGTGCTGGTAGGGATAAAAGGTTGTTTCTGGTAGGGGTGATGGTTGTGCTGGTAGGGGATGATGGTTTTTGCTGGTAGGGATGATGGTGGTGCTGGTAGGGGTGATGGTAGTGCTGGTAGGGATGATGGTGGAAAAGATGGTGGTGTTGCATGGTAGGGAACAGTGATATTTTAAAGACGAAGGAAGCAGTGGTGCTGGTAGGCACGTTGGTGCTGGCAAGAATGATAGCAGTGGTGAAGATAGTGGTAAGATGACAACACTAAAAAGGTTTTTAACGGGGGAGATATTGTGGGGTTTGGGAAAAGTTGTGCTGGCGAGAATAGTGTCGAAAGGTAGGGAACTGAAGAAGTGCTAGTGGGGCGGCGCTGACGAGGATAGTGGTGCTTGTAGAATAGTGCAAAAGGATGGTGGAGGTCTTAGGATGGTGAGGTGGTAGACATTGTGAGGGGGTTAGGGAAAGGGGGTTATGGGGGGGATGTTTCCTCCTTTAAAGAAAACACAAGTTGCCCCATCGTTGGTCTTATTCCCTCCAGCACCTAGCTTCTGAAAACCTTTTTTTTTCCACTATTTCATTGTGACAGTTTTTCCCCCGAGCCGGGGGTTTGGTTGGTGGTGGTGGTGGGGGGAGAGTGGTGGTGGGTGGGAGTGGTGGGGGTGTGGGAGAGTGGTGGTGGTGGGCAGGTGCTGGTGGTGTTGGAGGTGGGGGGTTTGGGGGAAGGTGGTGGTGGTGGGGGGGGAAAAGGGTGGTGGTGTGGGAGAGTGGTGGTGGTGTGGGTAGTGGTGATGGTGGTGTGGGGAGTGCTGGGGGTGTGGAGGGGGTTGTGGTGGTGTGGGGAGTGCTGGGGGTGTGGGAAGTGGGTGGTGTGGGGATGGGTGGTGGTGTGGGAGAGTGGTGGTGGTGTGGGATAGGGTGTGGTGGTGTGGGAGAGTGCTGGTGGTGTGCGATAGTGTGGGGGTGGGGGAGATGCTGGTGGTGTGGGAGAGTGCTGGGGTGGGGGAGTGCTGGGGGTGTGAGAGGTGCTGGTGGTGTGGGGGTCGGGGAGTGTGGGAGAGAACGGGGAGTGTGGGAGATTGTGGTGGTGTGGGAGTTTGCTGGTGGTGTGGGAGATTGTGGTGGTGGGGGAAAGGGTGCTGGGGGTGTGGGAGAGTGCGGGTGGTGGGGAGAGTGTGGTGGGGTGGGAGGTGCTGGTGGTGTGGGAGAGTGCTGGGGGTGTGGGGGGTTCTGGGGGGGGGGGAAGAGCTGGGAGTGGGGGAGATTGCTGGTGGTGGGAGATTGGGTGTGGGAGAGGGGGGGCGGTTGGGGAGAGTGCGGTGGGGTGGGGGGGTGCGGTTGGTGTGGGAGAGTGCTGGTGGTGTGGGGGATGGGGTGGTGTGGGAGAGTGCGGGTGGTGGGGAGAGTGCTGGTGGGGGGGGAGAGTGGGGGTGGGGTGGGGGGGATTGTGGGGTGTGGAAGTGTAGTGGGGGGGAGAGGTGGTGGTGTGGGAGAGTGGGGGGGTGTGGGAGATGTGGTGGTGTGGGAGAGTCGGGTGGTGGGGGAGAGTGGGGTGGTGGGGAGGGGGGTGCTGGTGGTGTGGGAGAATGTGGTGGTGTGGGAGTGCTGGTGGGGTGGGAGGTGCTGGTGGTGTGGGAGAGGCTGGTGGGGGGGAGAGTGTGGGGGTTTTGGGGGAGAGTGTGGGGTGTGGGAGGTCTGGGAGTGGGGGAGTACTGGGGTGTGGGAGATTGCGGGGTGGTGGGGGGAGATTGCGGTGTGGGAAGTGGGGGAGGTGTGGGAGAGTGCGGTGGTGTGGGAGAGTGCTGGTGGGGTGGGAGAGGCTGGTGGGGTGGGAGAGTGCTGGTGGTGTGGGAGAGGTAGTGGGGTGGGAAGTGTTGGGGTGTGGGGAGTGTGGTGGTGGGGGAGAGTGTGGGGGTTTTGGGGGGAGTGCTGGGGGTTTGGGGGAGAGTGGGTGGGGGGGGAAAGTGCTGGTGGGGGGGGAGAGTGCGGGGGGTGGGGGAGTGTGGTGGGGTGGAGAGTGTGGTGGGGGGGGGTTGCGGTGGGGTGGGAGAGGCTGGTGGTGTGGGAGAGTGCGGGTGGTGGGGGAGAGGTGGGGGTTGGAGAGTGTGGTGGTGTGGGGAGGTGGTGGTGGGGGAGAGTGGGTGGTGGGGGGAAAAAAATGCTGGTGGGGTGGGAGAGTGCTGGTGGTGGGGGAGAGTGCTGGTGGGGTGGGAGAGTGCTGGTGGTGTGGGAGAGTGCTGGTGGGTGGGGAGTGCGGGGGTTTGTGGGAGAGTGCTTGTGGGGTGGGAGAGTGCGGGGTGGTGGGGAGAGTGTGGGGGTGGGGGATATGCGGGTGGGTGGGAGGTCGGGTGGTGTGGAGAGTGCTGGTGTGTGGGGGGTGTGGTGGGGTGGGAAGTGCTGGTGGGGGGGGATAGTGTGGTGGTGTGGAAGTGCGGTGGTGTGGGGAGTGCTGGTGGTGTGCGAGAGTGCGGTGGGGGGGGAGAGTGTGGTGGGTGGGAGATTTACTGGGGTGTGGGAGATACTGGGACTGTGGGGATTGGTGGGGGGTGGGGGATTGCTGGGGGTGGGGGTAGTGCTGGGGGTGGGGAAAGGTGCTGGTGGTGTGGGAGATGTGGTGGTGTGGGAGAGTGCGGTGGGGGGGAGAGTGTGGTGGTGGGGGAGGTGCTGGTGGTGGGGAGATGCGGGGTGGTGTGGGAGGTGCGGGGTGGTGTGGGAGAGTGCGGTGGTGTGGGGAGTGTGGTGGTGTGGGAGAGTGCTGGTGTGTGGAGAGTGCGGGGGGGTGGGAGGTGTGGTGGTGGGGGGGAAGTGCTGGGGTGGGGGATAGTGCTGGGGGTTGGGGGAGAGTGCTGGTGGTGGGGGAGAGTGTGGTGGTGTGGGGAGAGTGCGGTGGTGTGGGGAGTGCTGGTGGGGTGGGGAGAGTGCTGGTGGTGGGGGGAGATGTGGTGGGGTGGGAGAGTGCGGGTGGGGTGGGAGAGTGTGGTGGGTGGGGTGTGGTGGGGTGGGAGAGTGCTGGTGGTGGGGAGAGTGCGGGGGGGGGGAGGTGCTGGTGGGGGGGAAGTGCTGGGGGGGTGGGGAGTGCTGGGGTGGGGAGAGTGCTGGGGGTTTGGGGGAGAGTACTGGGGGGGTGGGAGATTGTGGTGGTGGGGGATTGCTGGTGGTGTGGGAGTTTGCTGGAGGTGGGGGAGATTGGGGTGGTGGGGGATAGGCTGGTGGTGTGGGAGGTGTGGTGGTGTGGGGGAGTGCGGGTGGGGTGGGAAAAGGGGCTGGTGGTGTGGGAGATGCTGGGGTGTGGGGAGTGCGGGTGGGGTGGGAGAGTGCGGTGGTGTGGGAGAGGTGGGGGGTGGGGGAGAGTGCGGGGTGTGTGGGGGGAGTGTGGGGGTGTGGGAGAGTGCGGGTGTGGGGAGTGCTGGTGGTGGGGGAGAGTGCTGGTGGTGGGGGTAGTGCGGTGGTTGGGGAGGGTGCTGGTGGTGGGGGAGAGTGTTTGGGGGGAGTGGGAGAGTGTGGGGGGGGTGGGAAGTGCTGGTGGGGGGGGGAGTGCTGTGGGTGGGAGAGTGGGTGGGGGGGGAGAGTGCTGGGGGGGGGGAGGTGCTGGTGGTGTGGGAGAGGCTAGTGGGGGGGAGAGTGTGGTGGTGTGGGGAGTGTGGGGGGGGGGGAGAGTGGGTGGGGTGAGAGATGCGGTGGTGGGGAGAGTGTGGGGGGTGGGGGTGGGGTGGTGTGGGAAGTGTGGTGGTGTGGGTAGTGCTGGTGGGGTGGGAGAGTGTGGGGGTGGGGAGAGTGCTGGTGGTGGGGGATAGTGCTGGGGGTGAGAGAGTCTGGTGGGGTGGGGAGAGTGCTGGTGGTGTGGGAGAGTGTGGTGGGGGGAGAGTGCTGGGGTGTGGGGAGTGCTGGTGGTGTGGGAGAGTGTGGGGGGTGGGAGAGTGTGGTGGGGGGGGGGAGTGTTGGTGGGGGGGGAGAGTGCTGGGGGGGTGGGAGAGTGTGGTGGTGTGGGAGAGTGTGGTGGTGTGGGGGAGTGCTGGGGGTGTGGAGAGTGTGGTGGTGGGGAGGTGCTGGTGGGGGGGAGATGGGGGTGGGGGAGAGTGTGGTGGTGTGGGGAGTGCTGGTGGTGTGGAGAGTGTGGTGGTGGGGGAGAGTGGGGGGTGGGGTGGGAGAGTGTGGTGGTGTGGGAGGTGCTGGGGTGTGGGAGAGTGGGGGGGGGGAGATTTGGTGGGGGGGAGAGTGCTGGTGGTGTGGGAGAGTGGGGTGGTGTGGGAGAGTGCGGGTGGGGGGGAGGTGTGGGGGGGTGGGAGGTGCTGGTGGTGTGGGAGGGGTGCGGTGGTGGGGAGAGTGCTGGTGGGGGGTATAAGAACTGAGTAGGAACCCCCAAAAAAACATATACCTAAAAAAAAATTATATCATGTTGTAGGAAACATTGGAGCTAATTAAAATTTTGGATTTATTAATTTCTTTATTAAATATTATTCGGGTTTTTTCCGTATTTCCCAATAATTTTTTTCGCCCTGAAGCGCGGCCTTTTTTTAGGGGGGCAGAAATTTTACGAAATTCACCAAAAGAGAAATTTCGAGAAGTCCAGAGGCATACTCCAGACCCCAGGTTGGGTGGGTGTGGGCAGGACTGAAGTGGTGGGGGGTGGAGGTGGTGGAGACAGTGATGGTGAATGATGGAGGGCAGCTGTGGTGCTGAGGTGGGGTATAGAAAAACAGAGGCTTGTGGCTACCCCTGCCACAAATCGACAGGTCAGTGGGAAACAATGGAATGGGTGAAGAGGGAAAACAGTGAAAGGGATACCAATGTAAAAAAAAAAGGGGGGTCCTGGGGTTCTATTAATAAATTGTTCACTAGTGACAAAAGCTCTCCCGCCTTTGGTACTTTAAATAACAAAAAAATCAAATGCCGTGACTGAACAATAACAAATAAACCCGCACATAGAAGAGAGGAGCTTCACGCGTTCCCGGGCCGATTGGGCCATTTACAAAGTCACTTGGTACTTTAAAAAAGGGTAAAGCTAGGTTGCGAGAAGGGTTCAGACACTTTCATAAAAGTGATGCATTAACTTAAAAAAAATGCGGGAATAGGAGAGGCCTACAATTGATTAAAGAAATTTAAAATAAAGGAGACTATGTGGTAGTCCAGAAGATAGGGGTCAGAGGGAAAAGCGTGACGAGTCGCGTCCCACAACAATAGTTCTCGGCAGGGGCTGTTTCTGGCAACTAAATGTCAGCCGAGTTGCCGGGAAAAGACAAAAAAAAGTAAGGACAAATTGGAAGGTCAGAATAAATCGACAAGAAAATTTTTCTACATCTGTTTTAAAATTATTTAAAAATTGGGAAAGGGAGAAAGAAAAGTATGATCAGAGTACACTTGAAAAAGCTTATTATTTTATTTATTAACGGCCAAATCGGGATCTACAGACAGAGGTTACAAACATGGCTTTTAGATTGGGCCCAAAGGCGAGTATTTGGCGGCAATGGCCAAAAGGGGCGCATAATCGAAAAAACTGCGGAGGATGTAGTACAGTGGCAAACTTAAGTTCGGCATTCACGATCCTCAACGAATGTTCAGACCCTTTAAACGTCAGGTCCATCGTGAAAACCCGCATGATACTAAGACTTTTACCTGGTTGGGATGTTTTCAACGAATGGGCCGAGGGTTTAACAACAGAAAAGTTCGGAGCTACGGGTTTACGAAAAAATTTGAGAATTTGGCCCGTTCGCACTGAAGATTAAAGGCGTGGAAGACATGTCAATATAGACTTTCAACAACTTTTAAAAATAGGCATGATAAGGGGGCCCCTGAAGCTATGAATCTAACTACGATTTTTTAAGAGAAAACGATTACGACGTGAAAATAGACACCAAAAAACAGAAGTAAACAACACACAACACACACACAACACACACACACACACAAAACACACACACCACCCAAAACAACACACACACACAAGCCTGCTATAAACCTTCATTAACTTGGGGAAACTGCCATACATTTAAATGCAATAAACCTCTGGAAATTAAAAAAGTGAACTAAATCCATACAAAGTGGGTTAAATGACCACTGAGTGTATTTGTGGTCTTCCACGCAAATCTCTGAACAGTTATTGCTTCCAATCGCATACAAACACTGTGTGAGCGATAGTTTTTCTGGGCGCTGAATTTTAACTGAATTTAACATCTTGGTTTTTTTCTCGCTAAAATTTTTCCCCGAGCAGATCGTGAATTAAAAAACCCCGTGCGGAGAAAACTCTTGTGGTTTCCATTTTTGGTCGGCCTACAACTTGTATCTTTTTGATAAATTAGGGGAAAGTCCCCTCTTGGGTATCTTTAAAGATCCAAGTGTTGCAGTGTCTAATTTATCAACTTGTGGTTTTCTGAAACATTCACCTTGTATCCTTTTTTTCTGATCTGAAGCTCTACGCAGGGCGAAACATCGCCACAATTAAAGTTTGCTCTGAGTATCTTTTCTTGAGTAATGTCGACAGGTTTCCTTTGTATCTAGATGAGAACTAGATTAAGGGGCACGTCACTTCCCCTGTTTTCTAATATGTTATATTCCCCTATAATCTACCTTGTCCGTAATTACTATCTCATTTGCTTTGTCTGCTTTCGTAAAGTGAAGTCCAGGATCTTTCCTTAATTCATGGTATAACTTAACAAATCTTTGAGAACAATTGTGTAGTAATTATGGACAACTGATAATAATTATGGACAAGGTAGATTATAGGGTGAAAATAAACATAATATTAGGAGACAGGGAAACTCACGCGCCTCTTAAGCCGTCAGCCACAGTAGCCTAGCTGTTGTTTTCCCTGGAAACTAGGTACAGTAGTGCACCCTGGTTAATATATATATCAGGGAGAGGCACGCTGCACCCTGTTTAAATATACTTCTGGGAGGGGGGACTGTGGCATTAGCTAGATTTATGTTAAAGGAAGGAGGAGGAATGCTGAAATTCATGGAAATACATTTCAAGGGTTGAGAGATGAACACGGGCAATAATACAAATTTATTTAGAGGACAGGGGAAAGAATTTTAAAATATTCTCATAAATTTATTCAACAAGTGGCTCGATGGGTCCCTACCAGATTTATTCCAAGTGGAGGGAGACTATTGCCCTGCTGATCATATTACAAAAAAAGGAATATTTTACCAGCTCACTTCAAAGAAAGGATATTGTTATTTAATAAAATATAGCCAGGAGAAAATATAACTGACCACAGCGTAATGTATTCTATGTCCCGCACCCTTACAAACGAAATATCACATTGGAAGATGGAGGTCACATTTCAAATTTTTGAATCACAAATTGAACCAGATATAGTCCTGTGGGTGAACAAATGAACTTTAAAAAATAAGCTTTTAATTCAGTACATGAAATGCAAATATACATTGAGCAATAGAAAAGTTTTTGGTAAAAAAACGAAGCTGTGAGTTTCATTTCGACTCTTTGTTCGCACCCCCTGAAATCCATCTATCACCCCCTTAAATGCCATGTCACATCCCCCCCGAAATGCCATCTTCACCCTGAAATCCCATCTTTGTACCCCGTGAAATCCCAACTCGCACTCCCTTGAAATGCCATCTCCCACCCCCTGAAATGAATCTCCCCCCCTGAAATGCCATCTCCCATCCCTGAAATGCCATCTCCCTCCCCTGAAATGCTACCGCCCACCCTGGTTGGGAATCGGTTAGACGAAGTATTCTTTATCCACCTCCCCATAGATACGTTACGGTGAAAGGGGGCCCAACAACTAAAAGGGACTTGGAACTATCCCCTCCCTCTTTTGGAGTAAAACACAACATGACTGATGAATATCTTGCAGTGTTCGTGTGTACAGACACAAACGTTGAGTATACTCTTTAGAACCGAATACTCAAGTTCTCGCTAAGTATGTATTCTTCTTCTTTATTTTCTTTGGGGTGCTTTATATCCCTGTGGGTCATTCTGTACATTCTCTTTACTAAATACTTCAGAAGTGTTGGAAATAGTCCCGGTAGGGCAAAGCATGTAAATTTGAATGGAAAGCAGGTAATAATAACAGGAATCAATGAAGGGTAAATAAGAATTAGAGGAATAATGAGGGTAAATAAGAATTGTAGGGAATGAAATGGTGAAAAGAAAAAGATAGAGGAATCAATGACGGATAAATAAGAATTATGGATAATGAAATCGGTGAAAGAAAAGAATTACAGAGGAATCAATGAAGAGAAAAGAAATAAAATGAAATCAGTGAAGAGAAAAGAATTACAGAGGAACCAGTGAAGAGAAAATAAGAATTACAGAGGAACCAGTAAAGAGAAAACTAGAATTACAGAGGATCAATAAAAAGTGAACAAAAATTATAGAGGAAAGAACGAAAGGAGAAAAATAAAAGAACGAACAAAAGGGTAAAGAGGTAAAAGAGAAGAATGACTTACTAAAGAGACAACAACATATTGGAAGCGAAAGAGTAATTAACGAGAAACAAACAAAAAAACTAAATTAAAAAAACAACAGCGAGGAAGAAAGGGATAAAGCAATAAAAACGGTTGGGAAAACAGTATCGTGGCAGCAGGTAAGTCAAACCCAGTGGGGAAATTTAGCCGCTCAGAAACCAATGGCGAACATCATGGGTTAAGTGGGTTAAAGTGCTACAATAGCGGCTGGCCAGAGACCTGCTAGATTTATGGAGGTGGCTTTTGGGGGATTTATGGAGGGAGGCTTTTGGGGGGATTTATGGAGGGAGGCTTTGGTGGATTTATGGAGGGAGGCTTGGTGGATTTATGGAGGAAGGCTTGGTGGATTTATGGAGGGAGGCTTTGGTGGATTTATGGAGGGAGGCTTTGGTGGATTTATGGAGGGAGGCTTTGGTTTGGAATTTTTGGAGGGGGCTTGGTGGATTTATGGAGGAAGGCTTGTGGATTTATGGACGGAGGCTTTGGTGGATTTATGGAGGGAGGCTTTTGGTGGGTTTATGGAGGGAGGCTTTGGTGGATTTAAAGGAGGGAGGCTTGTGGGATTTGTGGAGGGAGGCTTGGTGGATTTATGGAGGGGGCTTTGGTGGATTTATGGAGGGAGGCTTTGGTGGATTTTTGGAGGGAAAGGCTTGGTGGATTTATGGAGGGAGGTTTGGTGGATTTATGGAGGGAGGCTTGGTGGATTTATGGAGGAAGGCTTGGTGGATTTATGGAGGGAGGCTTTGGTGGATTTATGGAGGGAGGCTTGGTGGATTATGGAGGAAGGCTTGGTGGATTTATGGAGGGAGGCTTTGGTGGATTTATGGAGGAGGCTTTGGTGGATTTACGCAGGGAGGCTTGGTGGATTTATGGAGGGAGGCTTTGGTGGATTTGGGAGGGAGGCTTTTGGTGGATTTATGGAGGGAGGCTTTGGTGGATTTATGGAGGGAGGCTTTTGGTGGATTTGGAGGGAGGCTTGGTGGATTTATGGAGGGAGGCTTTGGTGGATTTATGGAGGGAGGCTTGGGGGATTTATGGAAAGGCTTGGTGGATTTATGGAGGGAGGCTTGGTGGATTTATGGAGGAGGCTTTGGTGGATTTACGAAGGGAGGCTTGGTGGATTTGTGGAGGAGGCTTTGGTGGAAATTTTTGGAGGGAGGCTTTGGTGGGGTTTATGGGGGGGAGGCTTGGTGGATTTATGGAGGGAGGCTTTGGTGGATTTATTTGGGGGAGCTTTGGTGGATTTATGGAGGAGGCTTGGTGGATTTATGGAAAGGGAGGCTTTTGGTGGATTTTTGGAGGGAGGCTTTGGTGGATTTGTGGAGGGAGGGTTTGGTGGGTTTATGGAGGGAGGCTTTTGGGGGATTTATGGAGGGAGGCTTAGTGCGTTTTTTGGAGAGAGGCTTTGGTGGATTTATGGAGGGAGGCTGGTGGGTTTTATGGAGGGAGGCTTTGGTGGATTTATGGAGGGAGGCTTGGTGGGTTTATGGAGGGAGGCTTTGGTGGATTTATGGAGGGAGGGTTGGTGGTTTATGGAGGGAGGCTTGGTGGGTTTATGGAGGGGGGCTTTGGTGGATTTATGGAGGAGGCTTGGGGGTTTATGGAGGGAGGCTTGGTGGGTTTATGGAGGGAGGCTTTGGTGATTTATGGAGGAGGGTTGGTGGGTTTATGGAGGGAGGCTTGGTGGGGTTTTTTGGAGGGAGGCTTTTTGGGGGTTTATAGAGGAAGGCTTGGTGGATTTATGAAGGGAGGCTTGGGAAGTTTATGGAGGGGGCTTGGTGGGTTTATGGAGGGGGGCTTGGTGGGTTTATGGAGGGAGGCTTTGGGGGATTTATGGAGCGAGGCTTGGTTGGGTTTATGGAGGGAGGCTTTGGGGGGTTTATGGAGAGAGGCTTGGTGGTTTTTTTAGGAGGCTTGGTGGGTTTATGGAGGAGGCTTGGTGGGTTTATGGGGGGAGGGCTTTGGGGGGATTTATAAAGGAAGGCTTTGGGGGATTTATGAAGGGAGGCTTGGTAGGTTTATGGAGGGGGGCTTGGTGGGTTTATGGAGGGAGGGTTGGGGGGTTTATGGAGGGAGGCTTGGTGGGTTTATGGAGGGGGGCTTGGTGGATTTTGGAGGGAGGCTTTTGGTGAATTTATGGAGGGAGGCTTGGTGGGTTTATGGAGGGAGGCTTGGTGGGTTTATGGAGGGAGGCTTTGGTGGATTTATAGAGGAAGGCTTGGGATTTATGAAGGGAGGCTTTGGTAGGTTTATGGAGGGAGGCTTGGTGGGTTTATGGAGGGAGGGTTGGTGGGTTTATGGAGGGAGGCTTGGTGGATTTATGGGCGAGGCTTGGTGGGTTTATGGAGGGAGGCTTGGGGGGTTTATGGAGAGAGGCTTTGGTGGTTTATTGAGGGAGGCTTGGTGGGTTTATGGAGGGAGGGTTGGTGGTTTATGGAGGGAGGCTTTGGTGGATTTATAGAGGAAGGCTTGGTGGGATTTTTTGAAGGGAGGGTTGGTAGGTTTATGGGGGGAGGCTTGGTGGGTTTATGGAGGGAGGCTTGGTGGTTTATGGAGGGGGGCTTGGTGGGTTTTTGGAGGGAGGCTTGGTGGGTTTATGGAGGGAGGCTGGTGTTTTTTTGGAGAGAGGCCCTTTGGGGGGTTTTATTGAGGAGGCTTGTGGGTTTATGGAGGGAGCTTGTGGATTTTTGGAGGGAGGCTTTGGTGATTTATGGAGACTTGTGGGTTATGGAGGAGGCTTTGGTGGATTTATGGGGGAGGCTTTGGGGATTATATGAAGGGAGTTTGTGGTTTTATAGGGAGGCTTGGTGGGCTTAGGACGGCTTGGTGGGTGTTGGAGGGAGCTTGTGATTAGGAGGAGGCTTGGTGGGTTCATGGAGGAGGCTTGTGATTTATGGATGAGGCTGGTGGATTTATGGAGGAGGCTTGTGGTTTATGGAGGGAGCTTGGTGGTTATGGGGGAGCTTGTTATTTATGGGGGGAGCTTGGTGGTTTTATGGGGGAAGCTTTGGTGATTTATGGAGAGGCTTGGTGGATTAATGGAGGAAGCTTGGTGGATTTAAGAAGAAAGGGTTGGTGGGTTTATGGAGGGAGGCTTTGGGGTTTATGAAGGAGCTTGGTGGTTTATGGAGGGAGGCCCTTTGGTGGATTTATGAGGGGTTGGTGGATTAGGAGGGAGCTTGTGGATTATGAGGGAGCTTGGTGGTTTATGGAGGAAGATTGGTGGATTTATGGAGGGAGGCTTGGTGGGTTTATGGAGGGAGGCTTGGTGGGTTTATGAGGGAGGCTTGGTGGATTTATAGAGGAAGCTTGTGATTTATGAAGGAACTTGGTGGGTTTTTGGAGGAGCCTTTGGTGGGTTTATGGAGGGAGGTTGTGAATTTGGAGGAGGATTGTTTGGATTTAAGAGGGAGCTGTTTAGATTTATGGAGGGACGCTTTTGAATTATGGAGGGACGCTTGTTGGATTTATTGAGGACGCGAAGTAGGTTTACTACACCTACCTTTTCCTGATTACAACTACCTTCCCTGACTACACCTACCTTCTCTGACTACACCTACCTTTCCTGACTACACCTACCTTCTCCCGACTACCACCTACCTTCTCCTGACTACACCTACCTTCTCCTGACTACACCTACCTTCTCCTGACTACACCTACCTTCTCCTGATACACCTACCTTCTTCTGACTACATCACCTTCTTCTGCTACACCTCCCTTCTCCTGATACACCCCCTTTTCCTGACTAAAACCTACCTTCTCCTGACTAACCCTACCTTCTCCTGTACACCTACATTACCAACAACTACGTTCACCTTACCCTCCATACCTGACTACACCTACCACACCTGACTAACCTACCTTCCCCTGACTACACCAACCTTCACCTGACTACACCTACCTTCACCTGACTACCCCTACTTTCACCTGGCTAGACCTACCTTCACCTGATACACCCAAACCCACCTTCACCCTAAAACTCTACCATCACCAAACCCCTACGTTTAACTAAAAAACACCTCCCTTCCCCCTAACTACTTTCACCAACAAAAACTATTTTCACCTGACAACACCCCCTTCCCCGACTGCACTTTCCTTCTCCTGCCCGCATTTTCCCTTCTCCTGCTCACTTACCTTCACCTACTGCCCCTGTTCACCTGATTACCCTCCCTTTCCCCTGATTAAAACCCTACCTTCCCCGATTACACCTACTTTCACCTGAGTACCCCTCCCTTCACCTAACACACCTCCCTTTCATCTGACAAACCCCTACCTTCCCCTGTTTAAAACCCTACTTTAAACCTGAGTACACCTACCTTCACCTAACACCCCTACCTTATCTGACTACCCCTAGCTTCATCGTCTACCCCTACCTTCACCTAACACCCAACCTTACCTATCACCCCTCCTTCACCTAACAACCCCTACCTTCACCTACCTACAAAAAACATCTCGCAAATGCCATATTTTTCATGAGTTTAAAACCCCCTCGTGGGCAAAAACTTGTGTTTAAAGGAAGATTGTTGCAAGTGAGTCCCATTATGTTGCTTTGATAACTTGTTTTCCCAATGTTTGTATTTGCGTTTCATTTTCGAAACGGTAATTATTTTCCTAGTTAGCTGTTATCAAATTGGGGGACATCATTACAGAGGCTGAAGGAGGGGAAAGGAGAAATGGAGGGGGCACGAAAATGGGAAAGGATAAGAAGGAAAGAACGAGGGTGGGGGAAGGAAAGAAGAAGGCAAGGAAGGAGGGAGGTATGTTGGGAGGGAAGGAAGGGAATGAAACGGGTGAGTGAAAAGGGAAAAAGGGGGAAGGAAGAACAAGGGTGGAAGGGGAAATGAAAGAGGAAAGCGATAAGAACCGGGAAGGAAGGTAAGGGAAGTTGGATGGGATAAGAGAAGGGGGGGAAAGAGAGTGGGAGGGAGAGTAGGAACGGGGTGGGGAAGGACAGGAGGCAGAGAGAAAAGGGGAAAAGGCAACTAGGGAGGGAGGGAGAAAGAGAGAGAAGGGGAAAAGGCGGGAGAGAGGGAGGGAGGGAGGTGGGAAGGCATGGAGGTAGGGAGGAAAAGAGGTAAGGCAATTAAAGAAGGAGGGAAGTAGAAAGGAGAGGGAATAGAGAGAGAAAGAGACAGAGATGGCAAGGAAGGAAATGTAAGGTGGCTAGGGAGGGAAGGAAGGAGGCAGCAAGGGAATAGTGTTTTGCAAGACCTCAAGAGTTATGGTGGGCGGGCGACGGACTCCTATAACTTCGTGTTTTGCTGAGAGGAAACTGACTGAGGACGTTCCACGTGAATCTTGAAAGTCGCGGATGTTGAGAGAAAGAGAGAGAGAGAGAGAAGGGCCAGGAGCTAAGGGGTTTTAAGCTCTGAAACATGATGCTGGGTAATGGAAATCGGCGAAGAGTGGGGTCCTGCACGAAAACTGCAGGGTTTTTCTTCTGTGTTCGCAGGTCAAATTCTAGAATTTCTCATACCGGGAGGGAGAAAAGGGTTTGAATCTTCTCTGACCATTTATTGAATTCATACGAAGTGATTGATTTGTCTCCGAAACTGTATTTGGACTTCTTTATATTTCTAAAAAGATTCCAAAGTCTCTCTCACCAGCCAATTTTTTTTTTTCCCCTCACGCCTATTTTATCACATTTTTTTATGATCTTAAAGTAAAAACATCAGAAGGCTGTAAGCAAGGTAGTCCTAGCAACTCCTAAACGGTTCTTAAAAAGGCAAAACGTCTGTATTAGAAGAAAAGCATCCGAGGGGAAAAGGTAATTATTATTATTTATTAATTAATTATACATTTATATTATTATTTATTGTTATATTAATTATTTATTTATACTATTACTATTAATCATTATTTATTGTTATTCATTTATTATTAAATTTTTATTATTAAAGGAAGTGATAAGTAAATAAGGTCAATACAATCTCTCTCGAAATGTTTTATGCCAAGGACACCCCCTTTTTGTGGTTGATCTGCTATGGAACTGTTTACTGTCTGCCTACTGAGGAGGTTTTTGGGACTGTACACTGGCTGTCTGCTTGGAAAAGATGATGTGCACTATGGGTTTCACATCATCA
>NW_026506035.1:2500-5000 GCF_026875155.1 Cherax quadricarinatus
CCTCCTCCCATGGGAGACTTAGGTCTCACACTCCCTAAAGAGGGAGTCAAGAGCCGGGCCACTACTTGGAAAAGGCCCGGGCCGGGAGAATACCAATGAGTCTTTAATAATAATAATAATAATCCACATATATTATTATTAAATATAAGTTAGATATATTTGGAAGCTAAATTTAATCAGACATTTTTCATATTATTATAAATTGCATACACTTGTTAAATATATCGTAATGAAATAAAATATATTAAAACACTTAACCTATATTATAAAACATAAGAACATAAAAATGAGCACTGCAGCAGGTCTACTGGCCCATGGTAAGCACGACCAACCAAGGCACACACACAACACACACTGCGCGCGCGCGTTGCTAAGCGAACTAGGTACCTCAAAGTCGATGGGACCGAATAACTTCTGTCTGTGGGTCCTGAGAGAGGGAACAGAGGCACTCTGAGTACCACTTCAAAAACTTCAAAAAATCTATAGAAACATGTTAAACTAGAGACCAGTATCCCAGACATGCATAGTATGCAAAAATCATGGAGAAGATTATCAAGAGGAAGAGTGGTGAAGCACCTAGAAAGGAATGATCTTATCAACGACAACCAACACGGGTTCAGGGACGGGATATCCTGTGTCATAAACCTGCTGGACTTCTATGACAAGGTGATAGCAGTAAGACATGAGAGAGAGAGAGAGAGAGAGAGAGAGAGAGAGAGAGAGAGAGAGAGGTGGGTAGGTTGCATTTTCTTAGATTGTAAGAAAGTTTTTAACACAGTTCACACACAAGAGATTAGTGTAAAAGCTGGAGGACCAGGAAGATACAACAGGGAAGGCACTTCAATGGATCAGAGAGAATACCTGACAGGAAGGCAACAGTGAGTCTTGGTACGTGACAAGGTGACGGAGTCGGCGACTGTGGACGAGTGGGGTTCCACGGGGTCAGTCCTAGGAAGCTGGAGGACAGGAAGATACAACAGGGGAAGGCCACTGTGGAAATAAATGGTATAAAATACCGACACAATGGAAATATAAACACAAATGCAGTATAATGTGATCCTTTATTGACAACGTTTCACCACGCAGTGGGCTTTTTCAAGTCACACACGGATCTACCTGGGGTTGGAAGGTACGGGAGTATTTATAGTTCAGAACGTTGAGGTCAGGTGAAGATTGCTGCATCAGATGATCTACCGGGTGGGGTTGTAGAGTCTTGGGTAGCTAGGCGGGGATATTGGACAAGTTGTGGGTAGACCTTCTGCAGTGTTCTATGTTCTTATGTGGGATAGCGATGAAGAAGTTTCTTGGCGAGTGGTTCAGCTATGTTATAGAAGCCATTGTTCGGTTGAAATTGTTGGTTATAGAGATAATCGTTTATCTCTATAACCAACAATTTCAACCAGAACAATGGCTTCTATAACATAGCTGAACACTCGCCAAGAAACTTCTTCATCGCTATCCCACATAAGAACATAGAACACTGCAGAAGGTCTACTCACAACTTGTCCAATATCCCCGCCTAGCTACCCAAGACTCTACAACCCACCCGGTAGATCATCTGATGCAGCAATCTTCACCTGACCTCAACGTTCTGAACTATAAATACTCCCGTACCTTCCAACCCCAGGTAGATCCGTGTGTGACTTGAAAAAGCCCACTGCGTGGGTGAAACGTTGTCAATAAAGGATCACATTTATACTGCATTTGTGTTTATATTTCCAGGGGAAGGCACTGCAATGGATCAGAGAATACCTGACAGGAAGGCAACAGTGAGTCTTGGTACGTGGACAAGGTGTCGGAGTCGGCGACTGTGACGAGTGGGGTTCCAGGGGGTCAGTCCTAGGGCAGGTGCTGTTTCTGGTATATGTGAATGACATGACGGAAGGAATAGACTGCATATTATGTCAAGTAATTCAGGAGAATTCAGTCGGTGGGGGACCAGACAGGACTACAATGGCTCCTGGAGTTCAACCCTGCCAAGAGCAAAGTCATGATAATCGGGGAAAGACAAAGAAGACCGGAGACAGAGTACAGGCTAGGGGGACAAAGACTACAAACCTCACTCAAGGAAAAGGATCTTGGGGTGAGTATAAAAAGGAACACATCCTCTGAGGCGCACATCAGACGACTAGGAAACCTAAGAATAGCATTCCGACATTTCAGTAAGGAGTCGTTCAGGACTCTGTACAACGTGTACTTCAGGCCCATATTAGAGTATGCAGCACCAGTTTGGAACCCACACCTGGCTAAGCACTCAAGAAACTAGGGAAGTGCAGGGGTTTTGCAACAAAATTAGTCCCGGAGTTAAAGGGCATGCCCTACGGGAAACGTTAAAGGGGAAATCCCCCTGAGACACGGGAGGACAGGGGGGGGACATGATAACAACATATAAAATAAAAGGAAATTGACATATGAACAGGATCGGATTTTTCAGAGATGGGACCTCGAATAAGGGGTCAAAATTTAAAAGTAAGATTCATATGATCACTTTGAATTAGGA
>NW_026506035.1:10000-15816 GCF_026875155.1 Cherax quadricarinatus
ACGGAAACTTATGGGTACTTTTCAGTGGAACTTGGACCATTAATTAGCCTCAGGGGAAAACATATGAACATCAGACAGGAGACGGAAAAATTACGGGTACTTTTCAGTGGAACTTGGACCATTATTTAGCCTCAGGGAAACCAAAATATGAAACATCAGACAGGGACGGAAACTTATGGGTAAATTTTCAGTGGAACTTGGACCATTAATTAGCCTCAGGGAAACACATATGAACATCAGACAGGAGACGGAAACTTATGGGTACTTTTCAGTGGAACTTGGACCATTAATTAGCCTCAGGGAAACACATATGAACATCAGAAGGAGACGGAAAAATTTGGGTACTTTTCAGTGGAACTTGGACCATTAATTGCCTCAGGGAAACACATATGAACATCAGACAGGAGACGGAAACTTATGGGTACTTTTCAGTGGAACTTGGACCATTAATTAGCCTCAGGGAAACACATATGAACATCAGACAGGAGACGGAAACTTATGGGTACTTTTCAGTGGAAAATTGGACCCTTAATAGCCTCAAGGAAACACATATGAAAAATTTAGACAGGAGACCCGGGAAACTTACGGGTTCTTTTCAGTGGAACTTGGACCATTAATTAGCCTCAGGGAAACACATGAACATCAGACAGGAGACGGAAACTTATGGGTACTTTTCAGTGGAACTTGGACCATTAATTAGCCACAGGGAAACACATATGAACATCAGACAGGAGACGGAAACTTATGGGTACTTTTCAGTGGAACTTGGACCATTAATTAGCCTCAGGGAAACACATATGAACATCAGACAGGAGACGGAAACTTATGGGTACTTTTCAGTGGAACTTGGACCATTAATTTGCCTCAGGGAAACACATATGAACATCAGACAGGAGACGGAAACTTATGGGTACTTTTCAGTGGAACTTGGACCATTAATTAGCCCAGGGAACACATATGAACATCAGACAGGAGACGGGGAAAATTATGGGTACTTTTCAGTGGAACTTGGACCATTAATTAGCCTCAGGGAAAAAACATATGAACATCAGACAGGAGACGGAAACTTACGGGTTCTTTTTAGTGGAACTTGGACCATTATTTTGCCTCAGGGAAAACAATGAACATCAGACAGGAGACGGAAACTTATGGGTACTTTTCAGTGGAACTTGGACCATTAATTAGCCACAGGGAAACACATATGAACATCAGACAGGAGACGGAAACTTATGGGTACTTTTCAGTGGAACTTGGACCATTAATTAGCCTCAGGGAAAACACATTATGAACATCAGACAGGAGACGGAAACTTATGGGTACTTTTCAGTGGAAATTGGACCATTAATTAGGGCCCCAGGGAAACACATATGAACATCAGGGCAGGAGACGGAAACTTATGGGTACTTTTCGTGGAACTTGGACCATTAATTAGCCACAGGGAAACAAATAATGAACATCAACAGGAGACGGAAACTTATGGGTACTTTTCAGTGGAACTTGGACCATTATTAGCCTCAGGGAAACACATATGAACATCAGGGAAAGGGGACGGAAACTTATGGGTACTTTTCAGTGGAACTTGGACCATTAATTAGCCTCAGGGAAACACATATGAACATCAGACAGGAGACGGAAACTTATGGGTACTTTTCAGTGGAACTTGGACCATTAATTAGCCTCAGGGAAACACATATGAACATCAGACAGGAGACGGAAACTTATGGGTACTTTTCAGTGGAACTTGGACCATTAATTAGCCTCAGGGAAACACATATGAACATCAGACAGGAGACGGAAACTTACGGGTACTTTTCAGTGGAACTTGGACCATTAATTAGCCTCAGGGAAAACAATTGAACATCAGACAGGAGACGGAGACTTATGGGGACTTTTCAGTTTGGAAAATTGGACCATTAATTAGCCTCGGGAAACACATATGAACATCAGACAGGGAGACGGAAACTTATGGTACTTTTCAGTGGAATTGGACCATTAATTTTGCCTCAGGGAAACACATATGAACATCAGACAGGAGACGGAAACTTATGGGTACTTTTCAGTGGAACTTGGACCATTAATTAGCCTCAGGGAAACACATATGGAACATCAGACAGGAGACGGAAACTTATGGGTACTTTTCAGTGGAACTTGGACCATTAATTAGCCTCAGGGAAACACATATGAACATCAGACAGGAGACGGAAACTTATGGGTACTTTTCAGTGGAACTTGGACCATTAATTAGCCTCAAGGAAAACACATATGAACATCAGACAGGAGACGGAAACTTACGGGTTCTTTTCAGTGGAACTTGGACCATTATTTAGCCTCAGGGAAACACATGAACATCAGACAGGAGACGGAAACTTATGGGTACTTTTCAGTGGAACTTGGACCATTTAAATTTGCCACAGGGAAACACATATGAACATCAGACAGGAGACGGAAACTTATGGGTACTTTTCAGTGGAACTTGGACCATTAATTAGCCTCAGGGAAACACATATGAACATCAGACAGGAGACGGAAAAATTATGGGTTCTTTTCAGTGGAACTTGGACCATTAATTAGCCTCAGGGAAACACATTGAACATCAGCAGGAGACGGAAACTTATGGGTACTTTTCAGTGGAACTTGGACCATTAATTAGCCCAGGGAAACACATATGAACATCAGGGCAGGAGACGGGGAAAATTATGGGTACTTTTCAGTGGAACTTGGACCATTAATTAGCCCCAGGGAAACACATATGAACATCAGACAGGAGACGGAAACTTACGGGTCTTTTTCAGTGGAACTTGGACCATTATTTTGCCTCAGGGAAACACATGAACATCAGACAGGAGACGGAAACTTATGGGTACTTTTCAGTGGAACTTGGACCATTAATTACCACAGGGAAACACATATGAACATCAGACAGGAGACGGAAACTTATGGGTACTTTTCAGTGGAAAATTGGACCATTAATTAGCCTCAGGGAAACACATATGAACATCAGACAGGAGACGGAAACTTATGGGTTACTTTTCAGTGGAACTTGGACCATTAATTAGCCTCAGGGAAAAAACATATGAACATCAGACAGGAGACGGAAACTTATGGGTACTTTTCAGTGGAACTTGACCATTAATTAGCCTCAGGGAAAACACATATGAACATCAGACAGGAGACGGAAACTTATGGGTACTTTTCAGTGGAACTTGGACCATTATTAGGGCCCCAGGGAAACACATATGAACATCAGACAGGAGACGGAAACTTATGGGTACTTTTCAGTGGAACTTTGGGCCATTAATTAGCCTCCCGGAAAAAACATATGAACATCAGACAGGAGACGGAAACTTATGGGTACTTTTCAGTGGGAAATTGGACCATTAATTAGCCTCAGGGAAACACATATGAACATCAGACAGGGAGACGGAAATTATGGGTACTTTTCAGGGAACTTGGACCATTAATTAGCCTCAGGGAAACAAAATATGATAATAATGATAAAATTATTCAACGCGACTTATGTCCTGACCATGAGTCTTTCCCAGAATGGTGGGTCCGGTCACTTGGATTACATGGTGTGTGTACATGTGTGTAGTGTGTGGTGTGTGTGGGTGTGTGTGTGTTTTGTGTTGATGTACTCACCTTGATGTACTCACCTAGTTGAGGTTGCGGGGGTTCGATCCGAGCCCCGGGCCCCCGCCTCTTCACTGATCGCTTCTGGTCACTCTCCCTGGCCGGGGCTTTATCATCCTCTGTTTTAAAGCAGTTGGATCCCCCCACTACATCGCTTCCCAAACTATTCCATTTACTGACTACTTGGGGCTGAAGAAATACTTCTACATCCTGTGATTCATCTTGTCTTCAGCTTCCAACTGTGCCCCCTTGTTACTGTGTCCAATCTCTGGAACTCCTGTCTTTGTCCATTTGTCAATTCCTCTCAGTATTTTGTATGCGTTATCATGCCCCCCCATCTCCCCCTGTCCTCCAGTGTCGTCGGGTTGTTTTCCCCTTAAACCCTCTCCTCGTGGGGACATACCTCTTAGCTCTGGATAATTCTTGTCAAACCTTTGCACTTTCTCTGTTTTTTAGTGTTTGGGCTGGGGTGGGGGTTCCAAAACTGGTGCCGCATCTCCAATAGGGCCCAAGTATACAGTGACAGGGCCCTGAACGTTTCCCTTATTAAATGTGGGAATGCTTTTTTGGGGTTTTGCTGGGCCCCCATATGCTGCAGCAGTTATTTGGTTGATGTGCGCTTCAGGAGATTTCCCGGGTTTTTATACTCCCCCAAATTTTTTTCCCTTGAGTGAGGTTTGTAGTCTCTGCCCCCCTAGACTGTACTCCGTCTGCGGCCTTTTTTTGCCCTTCCCCAATCTTCATGACTTTGCATTGGGGGGATTGAACTCCGGGGCCAATTGCTGGACAGGTCTGCGCCTGTCCAGTCCCTTTGTAGTTCTGCTGGTCTTCGATGGGTTTTATTCTTTCATCAATTCACGTCATCTGCAAACGGGGACATAGAGTCTATTCCTTCCGTATGTTTTCAAAAATACCAGAAACAGACTGGCCCCGGGGAATGACCCCTGGGGGACCCGGGGTCACGGGTGCCCCTCTGACACCTCGCCACGTCCCATACTCGTTGCTGTCTTCCTGAAAGTATTCCCCTGTCCTTTGTAGTGCCTTCCCTGTTATCCCTGTTTGGGTCCTCCAGTTTTGCACCAATCTTTTGTGGGGAAACGTGCAAACGCCTTCTTGCAGCCCAGAAAATGCAAACCCACCCACCCCTTCTCTCTTGTCTTTTGCTGTCACCATGTCATGAAATCCCGTAGGTTTGTGACACAGGATTTCCCGGGCTCTGAAACCATGCTGGTGCTTTGAGAGATCATTCCTTTTTAGGTGTTTCCCCCCCTCTTCTCCTGATAATCTTCTCCATGATTTTGCATACTATAATTCAGTGACATGGTCTGTAGTTTTAATGCTTATGTCTGTTCCTTTTTTTAAAAATTGGGACTACTTTTTTTCTGTTTCCCGTCAGGCAATTCCCTGTTTTTGAAGAAGTATTGAATATTGTTGTTTTGGGGTACCAAAGCGCCCCTGCTCCCTCTCTCAATACCCCTGGGGAGATTTATCTGGCCCCATTGCCTTTAGGTATCTAGCTCATTCAGAAGCCCCTTCATTTTTCCCCGGTTGTGTGCTGTGTCCAGCACTTGGTGTGTCCCCACCTCTCCGTTTTGGATCCCCCCCTGTCTCCCCTGTGAAAACTTCTTTTTAATCCTTTTTGAGTTCTTCACATACTTCCGGTCATTTCTTTTTGTCTTCCCCTTCCTTTCCCTTTGCCTGATTACCGGTCCTTTACTGTTGTTTTTTCCTCCCGAGTGGCTGTACAAAAGTTTCGGGTCAAATTTTGGGTTTCGCTGCTATTTTCATTTTCATATTGTCTTTGGGCCCCCCTTTTATCTTGCAAATTTTGTTTCTGGCTCTACGGTGTTTTCCTTATTTTCCCGGGTTCTTTGCCCCTATATTTTTCCATTCCTGCACACTTGGGTTTTTGCCCCCCCCCGCACCTTTGGGTAAACCATGGGGTCATCCCGGCTTTTTATTATCCTTTTACCCTTTGGGTACAAAACCCTCCTCAGCTCCTTTCATTTTTTGCTACATATTCCACCATCTCATTAACTGGCTTCCCTGCCAGTTCTCTGTCCCACTGAAAACCCCTTCAGGTAGTTCCTCATTTTTGTGTAGCCCCCTTTCTTGTAGTTTGGGGTTTATTCGTCCTGGGCCCTTTCCCGCTTCTCCCCCCACTTGTAGCTCACTGTGTGTTGGGG
>NW_026506036.1:0-26840 GCF_026875155.1 Cherax quadricarinatus
TGGCTCCGGGACTTTACTCCATTTACTATTACTCTTTGTGTTCATTTGTCGGGAAGTTGTAGATCCACCACAATTTTTCAGTATTCCTTTACACACATTTTTTTGGGCTATTCACCATGGTCACACTTGTCGAAAGCTTTTGCAAAGTCTGTGTACACTACATCTGTATTTTGTTTTATCCTTTACAGCATCCAGGACCTTGTCATATGGGCCGTAGCTGGGAAGGCAGGAGCGACCTTCTCTAAATCCATGTTGCCCTGGGTTGTGTAATTAAATGGGTATCTAGGTGTTGGTGATCATGCTTCTTAGAACCCTCTCAAAGATTTTTTATATGGGATGTTAGTGCTATCGGCCTGTAGTTCTTTGCAATTGCTTTATTGCCACCTTTGTGGAGTGGAGCTATGTCTTTTGTTTTTAGTGTGTGTGGAATGCCCCTGTGTCCATGCTCCCTCTCCATAAAATGCTGAAGGCACACAATAGGGGTTTTCTTGCAATTCTTGATGAACACGAAATTCCATAAGTCTGGGCCTGGGGGCCAGCGTGCCATGGGCATATTATTAATTGCCTTTTCCCAGTCTTGTAGAGTTAGAATAATATCCGAGTTTTTTGAGATGACCAGATTTTGGGTTTCGTTCATAAAGAATTCATTTGGATTGTCGACCCTTAGTCTGGGCAGTGGCTCGTTGAACACTGAGTCATATTGGGACTTTAGTATCTCACTCATTTCTCGGCTGTCATCGTGTATGTCCCATCCTACCTATGAAAGGGCTCAATGCTGGATATTGTTTTTTCCCTTAGATTTAGCTAAGAGAAGAAGTATTTTGTTTTTGTTTTTAATTTCCTTTATGACTTGTAGTTCTTCCTGTGATTCATGTCTCCTGTAAGATTCCTTCAACTTAAGTTTGATATTTGTAATTTCATTAGCAGTCCTCCCTTCGCTTTTCAGATATATTGGCCCCACTCAGCAACTCTGTGACTCTTAGCCTTTTGTATGGGGGAACGTCTCTCTCTAGTTTACTCCCCTTTTCTTTTTCTTTATGAAATATGTCTTAGCAGATCTCAAGAACCACAGATTTAATTTTTTTCAAGGTAAATTTTCAGATCCTCACAAACCCGTAATCAGGAACCTTGAATTTGTTGAAGGCAGGAATTCTTTCTTTCACGTGGAGTAAGCCATTCTCCATCCTTCGGGGTGGCCGAGCTACTGGGGAGGGTACCTGGTATGGCCCCATCCCCGCCAGTTGAGGAAGACCACAGCCTCCTGGTTGCCCCCCATGTACCCTATTCCATCTAGGGGAGCTGCATGTGTGCACTGATGGGCAGTGCCCTGATGGTCAGCCCTTTCCAAGTCTCCATGGGCAGCAGCTGCTGTCTGAACTAGTGGCAAGTGGCAGATACAGCAGTTTTTCCACAGCGTCCTGGCCTTCTTGGTGGGGGCTCCCCTCTGCCCCACGTTGTCCCTCCGACTCTTCCACTCATTCCATTACACATTGCCGCTTCCCCGGTCCTTATATGGTGAATGTGGTCATGGGGGCAGAACCAGCAACTGTGCTGCTGACTGTGACCTCCCGGGCTGCCCACACGGGCACAGTGCCCTGGTCTGAGCCCCTTTGGCACCCTCACTTAGCTCAAAGCTGATATACTAAACACAGTTCTACGATCATTAGAATCGATGCTACACTTATACTCGCCATAATGGGCACGAACGCATAGCCCAATAAGAAAACACTGCATAAATATTGCGAAAACTAATACAGATGTCCTAATCCCGTCCTCCAATATCTCTCTGTCCTTCACTAGGTTCTCCCTCCTGCCTAATGTTCCCTAAACCTCTATAATAGAGTGGTAGCAATGGAAAATGAAAGAAGCCGATGGTCTTCCTGCAGCACGCCTTAGGTAAGTAACTCTTACCCCTTTAATTCTTGGTAGTTTTTATGTGGGCCCCAATAATTTCTAGCTGTAAGGGGTGGGGTTTTTTTGGAAATATTTAATTTCCGAAGCTATAGTGCCTAATAGGTGTTTAATGTGTTGATGTGGGCCAAAAAAAAGGATTTGAAAATGGATTTGAACCAACAGTAAAATCGCCATAAAATCCCCCATACCAATGCCCATCCGTGGACTACCATAGATGGGAATTTCCCTAATTCCTTCTATCTTGCATTGCACCAACTGAGCCCACGAAGTCACCGAGATTATAGTCACTTAAAAATAACTAGGGAATCTGTCTCTGTCCCACCATTACGACAAGCGAGCGGCCCATGCCTTTCGCATGCTATTTCATTACTCTTTAACAAGTCACTAGAGAACTAGCACCTACCCCCCTCGAAACAACTCAAGATGGCAAGGGTTACACCTATACAAAAGGGTGTACCCTACGACTTAAACAACTATAGGCCAAAATCTACAAACCATTGGCATTCCAAAAGCTTTGAGAAACTCGTGCACAGGAGACTGTATTCATTGTAAACGGCTCAAAACATTCTTTAACCCCAGCAACTTGGATTCAGTAAAATAAAAGCACTAATGATTGCAATCAATAAAAAATCTAGAGTCTGCTTTTACACAGCATGAAAATAAGGAATAACCACTAGGAATTTTTTATTGACCTAAGAAAAGATTTTGCACAGTAGACCACGACATCCGTACTCCCTTCCACAAACTTGATCAATACAGTATAAGAGGCCATGCGCTTGCTATTTCAAATCTTACATTACTATAGGTATCAGTATGTCCACGACCATTAAAGACACAGCATCAGCAACACGGCCACATTGATACTGGCGTTCCGCAGGGAAGTGTCCTTGGACCCCTGCCCTTCTTCCACATATACATCAATGACCTTCCATACGTATCCCAACACCTGAAACCCATTCCTCTTAGTTGACGACACGACTTATGTCATCTCTCATCACCGTGGGGGTAATAAAAAAAAAAAAAAAAACCCTTATCGCCACCCTCAACCCACTGTGAATGATGAGCCTGAATCAAAATATCGCTTGATGACAGCCAATAAAACTTACGCTTAACACTGACAAAACCTACTATATTATGTTGGTCGCAGAGGCAGAATGCACAAATTAACATAAGATTGACAACACTCTAATTAACCAGAAATAAATTGGGGCAAATTCCCTAGCTTATACCTTGACAACCAACCTGAATTTTCAGCACCCCATATTCCAGCACATAACCAAAGAAGTATCCAAAACGGTTCGGATCCCTCCAAATACGATACTTCGTGCCGCAAAATGCCCTTCTCACATTATACCACTCATTATCCATACCTACCTCTCCTACGCTAATTTGTGCAGTGGGATCAACTACAGTACACAACACACCAAAAGCCAATATAACCCACAAAAAAGCTGCAGTAAAAATAATCACTAAATCCCATCCCTGGACCACACCCCCCCCCACTCTATCATAGACCTAAACATTACTCCCGTTCATACATCCACACTTCCTACTGTGCAATCTACATCTACAGAGCCTTAAAACTCTAATATCAACCTTGACCTAAAACACTTTCTTGTAGTTTGTGACAGAACCCACAGGGCATAACACCAGACACAAACATCTTCTACGACATCCCCATGTCCGACTAAAACCGGATTACAAAATCAATGTATGTCAAAAAGGAGGCCAAAATCTGATACCCCTACCTGAGAACTCTAGATCTGCAGACAACATTCATCACCTTCAAAACAAGCCATTAGAAAAAAACAACTCCTTGAACACCATGTCAACTAACTACACGAATACCACCTGGTGGTTCCACTACACTCACTGACTCATTTACCATAAACAGAAATATTAATCTCAATATAATATAAGAATCCTGTGATACTCCAAGTACTGAAAACTATGTACTGTGCCCAAAACAAAAGCATTTACATTGCTAACTCACAAACTAGAATTTAGTCACTGAGCCATAATACCAAACTTACCTCATAATTGTAATCATTTTTACAAGTAAGAATAAACTAAGTCAGCCCGAAATGCCTACCATGCTAACGTTCTAGTGGTACACACTGTAATGCCCTATTTACTACATGTAAACCACACAATAACCAAATTTCTGTAAACTCAGCATTGTAATCCTTATAGAAATATACCTTTGAATGTTGAATTTGAATTTGAACAGGGAAGCTCTGTGCCTGCTCTGCTGGCCAGGAAGGTCGGACAGAGCATCGAGCGAAAGTGTTTGATGGTGTTAAGAGGTTGGGGAAAGCATGGACCAGAAATTGGCATTCACGAACGGCCTAAAGGATTAATATAAGTGCCTCACGTCATAATAGGAAGTGTCGTAACTGTTCCTGGTGAAGAGGAGGGAAAGGCGTGATTTACGGGACCACCGAAATAGTGGGTAAAATTATGGAATAATGGTAGACCGGTGGTACTGGGTCGAACGCCATGGAGTGTCCAGGGAAAATACCCGTGATTTAATTCATCACTCATCGGATCCTCAGACTTAATGAGTGACCACTAATGGCCTATAATTATGAGACATATAAATCGTCTTGTGAGATTGCAATCTTATCAGTATAAAACTAAGCTAAGAGAGTGCGTTGAAGTGAAATAAGTCGCATTCTCCGATGAACACATGTAGAACTCGTGGTTCCCTGTACCGAGGACGTGAAGATTATAAGGAGTCACGACTTTCTAAAACCGGGACAAACCCACGCTACCTCGTCCTGCTGTGAATAAGAACCGTGTCGGTGTAGCAGAGCATGAAATGAATGGGAATGGAGAAAAAGGCGCCTCAAATCACCTACATTAAAGTATCCCTTCTAGTTATAGCAGTCTGATACTGGCCAGTTAGGTATGTTGTAATTGGATAGGTTGTGGGTGATCCAGCTACATCAAGTGACCAGAGAAGTTAGTTAAAGAGTAGCCGTATTCTCCGCCCGGCCTTTTTCCAAGTGTGCCCGGCCTTGAGCTCCCTCATTAGGGAGTGCTGAACCTAAGTCTCCCATGGGAGGATGCAATAAGTACCTCCCTCATCTTTGGGAACCAACTGTCCCCCAGGCCTAGCCACAAGCTAGGCCTCTCTGGTCTGCCATCCCCAGCCACAAGGGCAAATGGGAATGACAGTCTTATGAGCTAAAGGCTCGGGCTCCGGCACCTAACCCTACCCTAGAAGGTTAGGCTGAAGTCGAGGACCAGAGAAATCTGGTAAGTAGTTGGTATTATATCCTAAAAGTTTTTTCCTTGATGGATATATCCATAGTGTAACGTACCACCCCCACCTCCCTCTTCATTCAGTTAACACTAATATAATCTATACAGTCCAAATTAATTATAGCGCCGTACTTGTGGGTGCATCTAATTCATACGGTCTTGGATAGAATGGTAAAAATTGTGAGGTCGATGGAACCTCTCTCCATTGTTTAGTTTAAAGATTACCGGTATTCCTCCCGGCCCAGGGCCTTGTCCAAGTGGTGGCCCGCCTTGGCTTCCTCCTTTAGGGAGTGTCTGAGACCTAAGTCTCCCATGGGAGGAACACAAGTACCTCCTCATCTTTGGGACCACTGTCCCCAGGGCTATCCACAAGCTAGGCCTCCTCTGGTCTGCTACATCCCCGCCCAAGGAGGCAAAATGGGACATGACAGTCTTATGAGCTAAAGGCTCGGGCTCAGGCACTACCCTAAACCCTAGGAAGGGTTAGGCATGGTGTCGATCCGCTCTCCATGTACTTGCGTGACCAGGGGTGGCTAAGGTTTCCTTCACATGTCTAAATACGGGGTGACTACGGTACACAATATGGTTGTCCTCCCTCCCAATGAGATTACTTGTAGGAATGTAATGTTGAGGTAGACACACAGGTAACCCCCTATCAAACATTTCCCTAGTGTGTTCTAACCCAGCCTAAGTGGAAGCCACCAAGCCCGGTGCCTGGTGGCTAAAGCTCCCGCTTCACACAACGAGGCCCGGGTTCGAGTCCCGGCGGTGGAAACATTTGGGACACGTTTCCTTACACCCTGTTGTCCCTGTTCACCTAGCAGCAAATAGGTTACTGTTGTTAGTCGACAGGTGTGTGTCCGCATCCTGGGGACAAGATTAAGGACCCCAATGGAAATAAGTTAACAGTCCTCGATGACGCACAGGACTTTCTTGGTTATCCTGTTGGCTAACCCTCCGGGTTAAAAAAATCCCGAACGAAATCTATCTTACCTTTATAATTTTACACCATATGTATAAAGATACAAAATATATAGTGACCTCGATGACTCAAGTCACAAAATAATATATTGCAGTCCACAGCGTTTACTGGTACGATATTAAAGCTTATCAAATCGTTATATTCCAGACGTGGGGGTTTGGCAGAGTTTGGGGGTCTCGAAGGAAGAGTATGGTGAGCCACTAGACCCTCTAACAATCCCATAAATAAATTGTTGCTGAGTTGTTCCCCTCAGGGGAAGGTTCCTTATGTGGGTGATGGGATCTTGATTTAGGGAATTGGATCTGTGCTCCAGTTCCCCGAAATAAGCCTGAAATTCCTTCCACATCCCCCCCCCACCAGGCGCTGTATAATCCTACGGTTACGATTCTCCTTGGACGTTATAATAATATATAATACTGAGTTGTTTGTACACCTCGTAAAATTATTGGATGAAAAATGACTCAGGATGTACCTGTGAATCTCATCTCCGTAATTTTTCCCGCCGCCATAAGGAAGTGCACTTAGATATTAATGTGAAGGGGTAATACTGTTGAGATGATAATGTTTCTTATTTAATCAATTCTTTCATTCCCTGAAAGGTCTTCATTTTTGTTGATGTCAATGTATTAAAATTAATTTTGTTTTATTGGGTAACTAATCATATATATGTATACTGTATTGATTGATGAAAATAAATCCGACAAAATTTAAAAAAAATATTTATTTAATACAAAAATTTTATATAGTATTTTTAATTTTCTCAAAAATAACATATAAATTTTGTAATCTATAAAACGATTTAAATATTTACATAAAAATCTTCTAATTTTTAAAAAATAGTTTAAATATTTATTTAATAAATAATCAAAAATAAATTCTTCAGCCCCCTTTATATGCAAATTGCATTTCGGAATTTTTTGCAACCTTGTGAAAGTTTAATAAATGTTTTAATTACAAAATTATTACTAGATAAACTATTAGGAACATATTCCAAATAACATATTATTCGAACAATTGCAAAGTTTTCCTTTTACTGATACTATAATTGTAAACAAAAGGGAGGCACCGGCCTGAAGCTGAGCTGCGGGGGAGCTGACCCCCGGTTGCAACAAACCCCGCTGTAACCATGATACTCGGTAAGGAGAAGCTCCTGCAACTTGTCCAAAATAATATATTAGAATAATGTTCCTTATTTAACGTTATTACCTAGTGCTTAATTTGGAATTAATTCATATAAATGAAACCACTTACAAGGTTGTAATTGGCATATAAAGGACTAACACCAGTTATTTGTTATTATTATATTTACTAAAATTTGAAATATTTCTAAAATTAAAAAAGTGTAATTTAATTATTTCTTAAAATTAATAATAAAATAGAAAAAATCTTAGAATTTGAAGAATTTAAATGCATTATAAAAATTTTATTGAAAAATAAATATAATGCTCTTGTCTACTTTGGGCTGGGGGTTGCCATAAAGTCTCAATAAAACCAGGAAACCATTCCAAACACACATCACAACACTCCTCACACCCCCCCCCCCCCAAGGGGCGAGCACGCCTGGGACCCCCGACTGTCCCTCCAACCTATGAAAACCCCTTCACTCACTCATTAAATATCACAGACTTTACGAAAATCCCTAACGTTAAGCAATCTCTACCCCTCTGAGAAAACCTGATCCCACCTCCTCCCATACAAATCTCTGTTACACACATCGTATGATAGAAACGATAACCGCAAGAACCTTTTCTTCTCTTCCTCACTACCCCTCCTCCCTAACCCTCATCGACCCAACGACATATATAATCTACCATGATAAAATATAAAGCTCTTATACACCCTCTTCTAACCCACCCTATCTAGACTTAAAGCAGGCAAAATCGACACCACCTCATGGCACAACCCTACCCTCTGTACCAACCTACTTAACAGCACCTAACCTCCTCTAGCCTTCACAAAAAACTACGTGAACGCTGTCTCATCCCCTCCACAGATACCACACCCCCCACCCTCTACAACCTGTCTGTTTCGTATATCTCACCAGACGAAGGATCCCATGCAAAAACGAAACATTGCCCCACAGCTCACCCGAGGGTTTAACTTAATTTTACTAAATCTAAACCAAATACACTTCCACGCATACAAGGGGAACAAACCCTCAACTGGGATAACGCACCTACCTACAATAACCTACACAAACCCTTATACAAAACCTTCTCAGCTCCCCAACCAACTTCAAGGCCCCTCAAAACGATTTGCATTCCCTCGACTTCCATTCCTCGATAACCACATACCCAGCCATGTGTCGTGTATCATTTCCCAACTGCCAAGCCCGCCGGACCCGGGCCGCCCGGCGGGCCGCCCCCGCCCGACGTTCCACAACAACCCTCACGTCAACACTTCCCATTTAATACAAACACCCATTTAGTCCCTCCGTCTTCATATCATACAACCCCAACCCACCCTGACTTACGGTAAACATTAAACCTTCCCTCCGTAACCCATCACCCACGAGAACCCCACAAAAATTGTACACCTGTCTTAGAAGCCCCGCAATCCGCTGTCCCCTGTAATGGGAACACAGCTCAACCTTGCCAAATCTTAACTAATACAATAAATGTTTACGAACTAACACTCGCCTGTATAAGAGTAGGTGCTGGGGTCTCATACACCTAGACATCCCCACGTCCTTTTCCAATAAACCTATCCGAGTATTTCCTCTCGCGCCGCAACCAGTTCATCCTTAAAAAATAATACCACAAATCTGTAAAGACACCGCCCATATCTTTAACACATTACATCTCCCCCTCACACCCCCCACTCCAAGAACCCAACCCCATGCACCTTGACTTCGCACAGTTTACCTGCATACCCGGGCACGTCCAAATAATTGCACAACCACGTCCAACACTCCCATTGACAATCCCCTTCACGAATGGAACAGTGGAGACATCAACATATCCTATTAAACCCGGCCCGCCCTCCCACCCCCCACACTTCCCCTCACATGCGTAACATAAGGCTGCGTCAACCATTCTATAAAAGGGGTCCCCTGAAACACGCAAACAATATTTGGACATGGGGCATCCCTGTCTAAGCCTCTACACCGATTCAATATCCCTCCACCATTACACCCATTAATCCGTATCCTCATTTTCACGCACCCTTGTATAACGTATTTACCCACTCAACTAGTTCCTCCCCAAAACCCTGTCTCCTAGAATAACCTGCAAAGCTCCCCTTTCCACTCTATCATATGCTCCCCCCTGCCAATCTAGAGCCAACAAAGCTCCCCTCCACCCCACCATATCTTCCCGCAAAACTTCTCAGCATCCATGTCCTTCAAGTCATCGACCCTGCCCGGCAACCCAAATGAATTTTGACACGACCCTCCCACAACCCAGTTTGTTTGAACCTATTACCTAAAATAACCTAACATCCCTTAATAAATCCCTAAGAGCCACAACATATATCCACCCCTTTTGGTCCACATCAGTCCACCCCTGATTACACTATTCAATTCGCCACCAACTATTGCACCTCTGGCAATGCACTTAAGAAAAACCACAGATCCTCACACACAAATCAATCTTTAACTTTATGTTATTTACTGCCGGCGCATACACACCACTAAAGACAAACGCTTACTCATCCACCACCCATCCACAAACGCCACACCCTCCCTCGCTCTTCTCTCAAAACAAACAGCTCGTCTCCCTATTAAAAAAATTTTCCCCACACACACCACCTTTAAGACGGGGCGATGCAGGGTAACACCTCGACATCCTGCCACCTCCAACACCCTACCGCTTTTAAAATTTGCTCCTGCAGAACACAACATTCACTCTAGATTTATTCAGGAATTACGAAACAATCTCTCATCATAATAAACCGCACATAACCCATTAACATTTACATACCAACCTAAGGCCTATTAAAGTTTCCACCCCTGCTTCCTCCTCATCACTCTTTACCACTCCAGAGCATGAATTTAAGTTTGACACCTTCAGAGTGTTTCTCTTTCCCTCCCCCCTTCCAGTGCCCCTATCAGGGCTACCACCACCTACACCACTACCTTCACACTTCAACCTCAGTCTGATTTCCCAGGCCTTTGTGCAGGCGTAAGGACGTACATCAGAATCTAATGTACCGCCCTCTTTCTCATGACCGTCATGTTACAACATGTCTTGTCAGATTTTTGCCTCTCGATGAACCTCGATCACCTCTACCTAGATTGGTTTAATGATCCAACGACGACTCCAAACCACCATCAACGTCCCAAATTATCATGTCTCCCAACTTTCTGAAACGACAACTCTCCGATGACACCACGCTCAGATGTAACGTCCCTCTCTGGAGGTGACAAAGTCTTCAAGCACCTCCACCAATTCCTCCTCAATCTCAAGAACCTACTCCTGAAAGTGGCTCTCGCAGCGCTTATCCACAGGAGACGATACATGATCATGTAGCTGGGGGGAGGGACTCCAACTCACCGCCAGTCTTAGTGTGCCCTAGATCCACTATCTCGCTCCACAAAACACCACCCCCTTCCTCCGAATGTTTGTTTCCCACCTGCCACCTTTGAAGCAGGGCTGCGACGTCCACCACAGGTCCAGGCAACACGTCTTCGCTTGTCACAGGGTCCCCGGCTATTTACCTGGTGTTTACCTGAGAGATTCCGGTCAACGCCCGCGCGGCCCGGTCCTGAGACCAGCCACCTGGTTGAACAGAGCCTGAATCAACTGGCTGATGCTGCTGGCTGCAGCACGCAAACCAAAAATTACGAGCCACAGCCCGCGATCCGAACGGACTTTAGGTGCTTGTCCCAAGCCACTTAAAGACTCCAGGGGTCTGTTGGTAATCCCCCTTATGTGTGCTGGAGCAGTTTGAACAGTCTCGGGCCCCTGAGACTTATTGTATGGTCTCTTAACGTGCTAGTGACACCCCTACCCCTGCTTTCATTGGGGGATGTGCATCGTCCTGCCAAGACTTTTGCTTGCGTAAATGAGTGATTTCGTGTGCAAGTTCGGTACTATCCTCTAGGATTTTCAGTGTAAATAATCATGTATCTCTCCCTCCTGCGTTCCAGGAATACAGGTTTTATGAACCTCAAGCGTCCCAATATTGGAGGTGTTATATCTCCGTTATGCGCCCGTGAAATTCTCTGTACATTTTCTAGGTCGGCAGTTCACACACTGCCTTAAAGGTGCTGTTAGTGTGCAGCAATATTCCAGCCCTAGATAGAACATGTGACCTGTAGAGTTCATCATGGCTTGGCCTCCAGTTTTGAAGGTTTCTCATTTCCATCCTGTCATTTTTCTAGCAGATGCGATTGATACAATGTTATGGTCCTTGAAGGTGTGATCATACTCACCACATAGGTGGCATGTACGTCATTGTCCTGGGTACATTACCATTACCTGCATCCTGAAATCTTGTAGATACACAAAGGACGGTATTGGGTGCCTCAAATCATTTTTAGGTTGAAAGAACCCTCTGGAAAACCAGCATAGGCACCTGCTGCCCACGTACCATGTTGAGCATAATGCACCGTCCCATACGTCTCAAAAACTTTCCTTATATCCGCCTCGTCCGCCTCAAAGGAATGATGCTAACTTGATCCACGTATAATGCCCGGAAACATCTAATCTATCAATCTTACACTGACAGCTGGAGTGACGCTAAGACTACACCATGAAACCTGGGGACTAACAATTATAAACCCGTAACATGATAGCAGTTTGACGAACAATTCTTGCCTCTGCTTAATGCTACACCATAACAAGTCACTATCTTGTATTCCATTAGGTCTCCCCGGAGATCTTGCAATAAGACTTTGCCAGAACTAGGCGTTATCGTTTCCTTAAGTAACTCAATTGCCTACTGTATTTATCCGGCGTCTCAGACTAACCCCGACATCCTTGACAATCAACAGTGCATCCTATGTTGTAAACAGAGGCTGACAGCACCACTTCACACCGCGGGCGCAGGTAACTGAACAAGGGAGCTCGCCTACAATACCGCAGAGGGGTGCAGAGCACAACCGCACTCTACTGTGGTCAGGCAGCGAATGATTTTAATTACCTTGACGGCGTAGATTGAGACCTCATGCAATCGACAACCACGCCCAGCCCCTTCTAGGGCAAGGGTAAGTGCCTGAGCCAGAGCTTTTTTTTTTTTTAAATTATATTTAAAGCAATGTACTAATACAAAGTGTATAAAAACACAGAACCATTAATACACAAAATCCAACACAGTGACACCTCAACCAGGTAGTCTAAATACATGCAAACGATTAATATTACATAGAACATTGTAACACTGAAGTTCAACAGAGCTCAAAGGCTACCTATGTACATGTTTATTTACCAATTAAAACTAACATTACCACAAAACAAAAAACATTGCACAAATACAAGGGATGATAAAGTATACTAAAATGCCACAACACCTGGTGGCTAAAGCTCCCGCTTCACACACGGAGGGCCCGGGTTCGATTCCCGGCGGGTGGAAACATTTCGACACTTCCTTACCCTTGTTTGTCCCTGTTCACCATAGCAGCAAATAGTACCTGGGTGTTAGTCTACTGGTGTGGGTCGCATCCTGGGGGACAAGATTAAGGACCCCAATGGAAATAAGTTAGACAGTCCTCGATGACGCACTGACTTTCTTGGGTTATCCTGGGTGGCTAACCCTCCGGGGTTAAAAATCCGAACGAAATCTTATCTTATCTTATCTTAACACAATATGAAATACTATTACCCTTTCAAACCATTTATACAACTACCAATAAAGTTGGTATTACCGGTAATGACTTAATTACACTTTAATTACCATTACCCCCCCCCCCCCACTTCACCCCGAAATGAATGATCGTTATCACCAACATGGTAACTTTAACATCCTAACGTGACAATACTAATAAACTAAGTGGTATATATATATGTATTGGTGAAACAGTAACAACCAAAGACCACTAGTACAATGAATAAAAATTATTAACATAAAGGGAAACCATGCCCCAAGTCATACACATTACAGAGGTATTACACACTCTCACACACTCATACATTACAGTGGTATTACACACTCTCACACACCTTACTTACAGTGGTATTTCCTGCTCACACACCATACATACAGTGGTATTACACTCTCTCCACACAACCATACATTACAGTGTATTACTCTCTCTCACACACCATACATTACAGTGGTAATTTTTACTCTCCTCACAACACCATACATTAAAGTGGTATTACACTCTCAACACACACCATACATTACAGGGGATTTTACTCTCCACCATACATTACAGTGGTCTTACTCTCTCACGCAACATTCGAACCATCCAGTATCAACAAAAAGTATCACTTCCGATATGACTTAAACTTTCATCACTTCCCCCCCCGCCCACACACACGATCAACAAACATCCTGAATTAATCACCTTCCAGCAAGAAATATATTTAATTGTCTTACAATCATTGTGAATACCGGAACACCAAATCGAAAACGTATTAGTGACATTGACCACTTAAACATGTAAGATACACTTCTAGTGCTTAACAATCCAGGAACAATTGCTTAATGAAGTTCAACCAATCCTTAATCACATCACACATCTAAGGTGCACACAGGCCGCAGACTGTGATTAACACCTCATTACTACTTGGAGTGCATGAGTTCCTAAACCTGTATTCCTGGAACGCAAGGCGGGAGAAGATACATGATTTATATGCACCTGGAAAATCCAAGAGGGACTAGTACCGACTTGGTCACCCGAAAATCACTACCACACGAAAGCATAAGACTTGGCATACCATGAAACCCTCCCCCCAATGCAAAGCAGGGGGTGTCACTAGGCACGTTTAAGGACCATACACAGTGTCAGGGGGCCGAGACTGTTTCAACTGCCTCCCAGCATACATAAGGGGATTTACCAACAGAACCCTTGGCATTCCTTCCAAAAGCTGGCACTGGACAACACCTAAGTCGGGTTCCTGACCACCGGGCTGTGGCTTCGTTACGTTTGGTTTTGCATCAGCCATGCAGCAACGCCTGGTTGATCAGCTCAGATTCCAATGCGGGAGCATTGACCCCCGGAACTCTCTCCAGGTAAACCCAGGTAACACATCTTACGCACAGTTCAATACACATTCGCCCGTTACATATGCAAGGGAGACGACCACCGCCCTGTTTCTTCTCTCTTTCCTTTAATTTTTCTAAACCCCTGACATTCCATCCTAACATTATCATTACCAACCCTACCTGCCCCTCCCCCTAATTTTTACAAATTTAATAAAACCTCTATGTAAGTTCTCTATATCCCTCTGAGAAACCCGCTCCACCACCATCTCCCATAAATTTCTCTGTTAACGGCACAACGTTAAAAACGTAACTGCCAAATACCCGCCTCTTCACCTCACTGACCCCTTTTCCCCTCATCCCACGTTATGAATATTAATCTAATAATAATGTACTCCACACCTAATAACTATTCTCTCCATAGCCCACCCCCCACACAAGACTTAATGCTCGCAGAACAGAAAAAGCTTTACCCCCTCTATCCTATGCACACCTGCTCAACCAACCCCTGATGCTCACCCATCCCATAACAAAAATACACTACGGTGGAATGCAGATCCCTCCCCTCGCACATATTTCATAGACCCTCCCCCTCCAATCCACCCCGTCTATCCCGTTAAAAACCACAAACAACCCGACACAAAATCCCCATGCAAAAAACGATACCTGGAGTTTTACCTGGAGGTTTTACCCCTGGAGAAGATCCGGGGTTCAACGCCCCCCGGCCTGGGGCGGTCTGAGAATCCAGCCTCCTTGGTGGATCAAGCCTGATCAACGAGGGGGGGGGGGGGGGGGGGGGGGGGGGGGGGAAACAAACAGGCTGTTGCTTGCTGGGCTGACGCAAACCAACATACGAGCCAAGCCCGGCTGATCCGGAACTGACTTTTAAGGGTGCTTGTTCCAGTGCCAGCTTGGAGACTGCCAGGGTCCCTGTTGGTAATACCTCCCTTATATGTGTGCTGGGAAGGCAGTTGAAACAGCAGTCCCTCGGGGCCCCTGACACTTAATTGAATGTCCTCTTATCCGTGCTAAGTGACACCCCGGCTTTTCTTGGGGGGATGGTGCAAGTCGGATCTTCTGGCCAAGATCTTTTCTTTCGTAGTGGGTGATTTCGTGTGCAAGTTCGGTACAAGTCCCTCTAGGATTTTCCAGGTGTATATTATCATGTATCACTCCCTCCTGCGTTCCAGGGAATACAGGTTTAGAACCTCAAGCGCTCCCAATAATTGCGGTGTTTTTATCTCCGTTTATGCGCGCGCGTGAAAGTTCTTCTCTGTACATTTCTTCTTAGTCGGGGCAATTTCACCTGCCCTTGAAAGGTTGCTGATAGTGTGCAGCAATATTCCAGCCTAGCTAGAACAAGTGACCTGAAGAGGTCATCAAGGGGGGCCTTGGGCCTCCCTAGTTTTGAAGTTCCATTATCCATCCTGTCATTTTTCTAGCAGATGCGATTGATACATGTTATGGTTCCCTTGAAGGTGAGGATCCACCGACATGATCCTCCCAGTCTTTGACGGTGGTGTTTCGCTCTATTTTGTGGCCAGAAATTTGTTTTTGTACTCTGATGAAATTTAATTTCCTCAAGTTTACCATATCTGAGTAATTGAAATTTCTCAATCGTTGAACTTCATATTGTTTTCTCTGCAGCCCACTGAAAGATTGGTTGATGTCTGCCTGGAGCCTTTGGCAGTGTCTGCAATGGAAGACACTGTCATGCAGATTCGGGTGTCATCTCAAACGAAGAAACGGTGCCGTGCCTGACATCCTCACGCCCAACTGGGTTGTAACCTTAACCTACTGAACCTTCTCCATATACTTTCCCAGACAATCATGGGGAAAATTTCCCTCCCCGGTGCCACTAGCCACTACCCTCCCAAAACACCTTACACAGCCTACTTAATTTTACCTCCGCTAGATCTCTAACCAACACCAGAGCCCTCAAATAGTTTCACCCTCAATGCAACTCTACTCCAGAATAACATTATGATGCAATCTATCTGTGAACTTGACCAACCCCCCCCCACCCCCCAAATATAACCAACCCTCCCTCATCACTCCCTCTAATGAAGATAACATGTTACACCCATCCGCTTTAAATTCATTAAACCCAACCGGCCCCCTGACGCACAGGTAACATTACCACATTCCCTTTTAAGCCATCACAGCCCGAACCCACACATGAATTTAAAAACCATCGAAGTATACTTGCAATTGCCGTCCCGGGAAACGCTGCCACGTGCCAAACCTTGCTAATACAATAAGACGTTAATAACAATGCCGCAGCACAAGGTCAATGACAAGGGCCGCATGCTCCCAAGCGACCCAAATCCTGGTCACCCACCTAACCGAGTTTTCCTTCCACCGTGTCAACATCCAAGCATCTGCATAGATAAGACCACAAATTTTTAATGTAGTTCACTCCGCTTTGTCACAGTAACTGCAATAACCCCACTCAACCCCTCCCCACCCAAGCTCCTAACCCCCATGACATTGACTTCTCTGAATTCACTCTCATAACCAGTTGCACCTAACGAAACGTGTCAACTACCCCATCTAAGGGTTTCATTGGCATCCCCTCCCGAACCAGAACAGTAGTAATCATCTACATACCCTATTAGAACTGGCCAAACCCTCCCAACTCCACTCCCTTCCCCCCTCACTAATGCCCATTTGCTGCTCCCACCATTCTATAAAAGGGGTCCTGTATGCACACACAAAAGCTGTGACATAGGACACCCCTCTCTAAGTTCCCTACCCATTACAATCCTTCCCCCCAATCTTCCATTAATCTGTACCCTCGCCATTGCCCCACGATATAATGCATCTACCCTACCCACATTCCTTCCCAAAACCCGGTTTCCTAGGATAGCTCTCATGCTTCTCCGCTCCACTCTATCATATGCATCCTGCCATTCGAGAGCAACCAAGCCCCCCCTTTTACTTCCACAAAATCCCGTAGTAACCCATGCTCCACCCCCATGGACCTACCTGGCAACCCAAACTGGGTTCCGATACAACCCACCCTACTACACACATAATCCCTATTTCCAGAAATCTTGCAAACAACTTATAATCTGTGCCTAACAACGATATTGCCCTGTAGTCCCTAAGTTATGCTTCCCTTACCCTTCGGCAAAAACCAGGAAGACTAAACTACAGCTGTTTGCCTGCTTTTCCCCTCCCAACGTGCCCCTCTCCTTTCCTCAAATTTTAATAACCTTACCAAAAACCCCTCATTACTCCCAATGCTGTTGATAAAACTCTGCCGTAGTCCATCTATTCCGGTGGCTTTGCCCTATGCATTTCCACTATAAAGCACCTCTCTCCACATTTCCTCAGTTATTTCCCCACCCAGTGCTTCCTATCACTGATTCCCAACCGACATGTCACACTTCCACACACCTGGTTTCTAAATCCACTACCAATCCTACCTCTTCTCTTGCCAATACTGCTCATACCACTTATCTGCAAAACAACCCCATGCCATCTGTAGTTTTGTATAACCTGACCCACCCTATACCCACCCACCGACTCAGAACCTCCAACCATGGAATAGCTGTTGCCTGCTGAGTGGTTTTTGCCTACGCAACACAAAACGATGACGGTCTATCAGCCCCCATAACATCTCCGCCACCCCCGCATTACTCTCACTGCTTGGAACGTCTCATCCTGGATTTTCCGCAGCCTCTCCTTAAGTACCTAATGTCTCCCATAGGATTAGGTACCCACCACCACTCCCCGTTACATATAACAACACCTTATCCTGTCCACCAAATAGTTAAAGCAAGCCCAAATTTAAAGATTACCTTTCCTTTCCGGCACATAATGCTGAATCCATTCCTTACCACACCATCCACCACGTCACCACATTCTCTAGCCCCTTTTACTCCTCATTTTTAACCCCTCCCACAGGCGCTGTAAACCCGCCAACCCCTTCTCATCTTCTAACCACACTCGTATTTAACTTCCAGTATCCCCTAGAGATATTACGCCAATGACTCCCACTTTTCAATAACCTCTGCCATTACCGCCCGACATGGTCGAAAAAAGCTACTTTCAATTGTACGGACAGACTTTGGACAATACCCCGGAAATAGTACAGACCTATCTAACCTACTGCGTAACCTCACCTCACGAAAGTTGCCTAATAGGTGTTTAATGTGTTATGTGGGCAAAAAAATGGATTTGAAAAGGGACTAGAAACAACAGTAAAATCGCCATAAAAACCCACATACCAAAGCCCATCCGTGGACTACCATAGATGGGAATTTCCCTAATTCCTTCTATCTTGCATTGCACCAACTGAGCCCACGAAGTCACCGAGATTATAGTCACTTAAAAATAACTAGGGAATCTGTCTCTGTCCCACCATTACGACAAGCGAGCGGCCCATGCCTTTCGCATGCTATTTCATTACTCTTTAACAAGTCACTAGAGAACTAGCACCTACCCCCCTCGAAACAACTCAAGATGGCAAGGGTTACACCTATACAAAAGGGTGTACCCTACGACTTAAACAACTATAGGCCAAAATCTACAAACCATTGGCATTCCAAAAGCTTTGAGAAACTCGTGCACAGGAGACTGTATTCATTGTAAACGGCTCAAAACATTCTTTAACCCCAGCAACTTGGATTCAGTAAAATAAAAGCACTAATGATTGCAATCAATAAAAAATCTAGAGTCTGCTTTTACACAGCATGAAAATAAGGAATAACCACTAGGAATTTTTTATTGACCTAAGAAAAGATTTTGCACAGTAGACCACGACATCCGTACTCCCTTCCACAAACTTGATCAATACAGTATAAGAGGCCATGCGCTTGCTATTTCAAATCTTACATTACTATAGGTATCAGTATGTCCACGACCATTAAAGACACAGCATCAGCAACACGGCCACATTGATACTGGCGTTCCGCAGGGAAGTGTCCTTGGACCCCTGCCCTTCTTCCACATATACATCAATGACCTTCCATACGTATCCCAACACCTGAAACCCATTCCTCTTAGTTGACGACACGACTTATGTCATCTCTCATCACCGTGGGGGTAATAAAAAAAAAAAAAAAAACCCTTATCGCCACCCTCAACCCACTGTGAATGATGAGCCTGAATCAAAATATCGCTTGATGACAGCCAATAAAACTTACGCTTAACACTGACAAAACCTACTATATTATGTTGGTCGCAGAGGCAGAATGCACAAATTAACATAAGATTGACAACACTCTAATTAACCAGAAATAAATTGGGGCAAATTCCCTAGCTTATACCTTGACAACCAACCTGAATTTTCAGCACCCCATATTCCAGCACATAACCAAAGAAGTATCCAAAACGGTTCGGATCCCTCCAAATACGATACTTCGTGCCGCAAAATGCCCTTCTCACATTATACCACTCATTATCCATACCTACCTCTCCTACGCTAATTTGTGCAGTGGGATCAACTACAGTACACAACACACCAAAAGCCAATATAACCCACAAAAAAGCTGCAGTAAAAATAATCACTAAATCCCATCCCTGGACCACACCCCCCCCCACTCTATCATAGACCTAAACATTACTCCCGTTCATACATCCACACTTCCTACTGTGCAATCTACATCTACAGAGCCTTAAAACTCTAATATCAACCTTGACCTAAAACACTTTCTTGTAGTTTGTGACAGAACCCACAGGGCATAACACCAGACACAAACATCTTCTACGACATCCCCATGTCCGACTAAAACCGGATTACAAAATCAATGTATGTCAAAAAGGAGGCCAAAATCTGATACCCCTACCTGAGAACTCTAGATCTGCAGACAACATTCATCACCTTCAAAACAAGCCATTAGAAAAAAACAACTCCTTGAACACCATGTCAACTAACTACACGAATACCACCTGGTGGTTCCACTACACTCACTGACTCATTTACCATAAACAGAAATATTAATCTCAATATAATATAAGAATCCTGTGATACTCCAAGTACTGAAAACTATGTACTGTGCCCAAAACAAAAGCATTTACATTGCTAACTCACAAACTAGAATTTAGTCACTGAGCCATAATACCAAACTTACCTCATAATTGTAATCATTTTTACAAGTAAGAATAAACTAAGTCAGCCCGAAATGCCTACCATGCTAACGTTCTAGTGGTACACACTGTAATGCCCTATTTACTACATGTAAACCACACAATAACCAAATTTCTGTAAACTCAGCATTGTAATCCTTATAGAAATATACCTTTGAATGTTGAATTTGAATTTGAACAGGGAAGCTCTGTGCCTGCTCTGCTGGCCAGGAAGGTCGGACAGAGCATCGAGCGAAAGTGTTTGATGGTGTTAAGAGGTTGGGGAAAGCATGGACCAGAAATTGGCATTCACGAACGGCCTAAAGGATTAATATAAGTGCCTCACGTCATAATAGGAAGTGTCGTAACTGTTCCTGGTGAAGAGGAGGGAAAGGCGTGATTTACGGGACCACCGAAATAGTGGGTAAAATTATGGAATAATGGTAGACCGGTGGTACTGGGTCGAACGCCATGGAGTGTCCAGGGAAAATACCCGTGATTTAATTCATCACTCATCGGATCCTCAGACTTAATGAGTGACCACTAATGGCCTATAATTATGAGACATATAAATCGTCTTGTGAGATTGCAATCTTATCAGTATAAAACTAAGCTAAGAGAGTGCGTTGAAGTGAAATAAGTCGCATTCTCCGATGAACACATGTAGAACTCGTGGTTCCCTGTACCGAGGACGTGAAGATTATAAGGAGTCACGACTTTCTAAAACCGGGACAAACCCACGCTACCTCGTCCTGCTGTGAATAAGAACCGTGTCGGTGTAGCAGAGCATGAAATGAATGGGAATGGAGAAAAAGGCGCCTCAAATCACCTACATTAAAGTATCCCTTCTAGTTATAGCAGTCTGATACTGGCCAGTTAGGTATGTTGTAATTGGATAGGTTGTGGGTGATCCAGCTACATCAAGTGACCAGAGAAGTTAGTTAAAGAGTAGCCGTATTCTCCGCCCGGCCTTTTTCCAAGTGTGCCCGGCCTTGAGCTCCCTCATTAGGGAGTGCTGAACCTAAGTCTCCCATGGGAGGATGCAATAAGTACCTCCCTCATCTTTGGGAACCAACTGTCCCCCAGGCCTAGCCACAAGCTAGGCCTCTCTGGTCTGCCATCCCCAGCCACAAGGGCAAATGGGAATGACAGTCTTATGAGCTAAAGGCTCGGGCTCCGGCACCTAACCCTACCCTAGAAGGTTAGGCTGAAGTCGAGGACCAGAGAAATCTGGTAAGTAGTTGGTATTATATCCTAAAAGTTTTTTCCTTGATGGATATATCCATAGTGTAACGTACCACCCCCACCTCCCTCTTCATTCAGTTAACACTAATATAATCTATACAGTCCAAATTAATTATAGCGCCGTACTTGTGGGTGCATCTAATTCATACGGTCTTGGATAGAATGGTAAAAATTGTGAGGTCGATGGAACCTCTCTCCATTGTTTAGTTTAAAGATTACCGGTATTCCTCCCGGCCCAGGGCCTTGTCCAAGTGGTGGCCCGCCTTGGCTTCCTCCTTTAGGGAGTGTCTGAGACCTAAGTCTCCCATGGGAGGAACACAAGTACCTCCTCATCTTTGGGACCACTGTCCCCAGGGCTATCCACAAGCTAGGCCTCCTCTGGTCTGCTACATCCCCGCCCAAGGAGGCAAAATGGGACATGACAGTCTTATGAGCTAAAGGCTCGGGCTCAGGCACTACCCTAAACCCTAGGAAGGGTTAGGCATGGTGTCGATCCGCTCTCCATGTACTTGCGTGACCAGGGGTGGCTAAGGTTTCCTTCACATGTCTAAATACGGGGTGACTACGGTACACAATATGGTTGTCCTCCCTCCCAATGAGATTACTTGTAGGAATGTAATGTTGAGGTAGACACACAGGTAACCCCCTATCAAACATTTCCCTAGTGTGTTCTAACCCAGCCTAAGTGGAAGCCACCAAGCCCGGTGCCTGGTGGCTAAAGCTCCCGCTTCACACAACGAGGCCCGGGTTCGAGTCCCGGCGGTGGAAACATTTGGGACACGTTTCCTTACACCCTGTTGTCCCTGTTCACCTAGCAGCAAATAGGTTACTGTTGTTAGTCGACAGGTGTGTGTCCGCATCCTGGGGACAAGATTAAGGACCCCAATGGAAATAAGTTAACAGTCCTCGATGACGCACAGGACTTTCTTGGTTATCCTGTTGGCTAACCCTCCGGGTTAAAAAAATCCCGAACGAAATCTATCTTACCTTTATAATTTTACACCATATGTATAAAGATACAAAATATATAGTGACCTCGATGACTCAAGTCACAAAATAATATATTGCAGTCCACAGCGTTTACTGGTACGATATTAAAGCTTATCAAATCGTTATATTCCAGACGTGGGGGTTTGGCAGAGTTTGGGGGTCTCGAAGGAAGAGTATGGTGAGCCACTAGACCCTCTAACAATCCCATAAATAAATTGTTGCTGAGTTGTTCCCCTCAGGGGAAGGTTCCTTATGTGGGTGATGGGATCTTGATTTAGGGAATTGGATCTGTGCTCCAGTTCCCCGAAATAAGCCTGAAATTCCTTCCACATCCCCCCCCCACCAGGCGCTGTATAATCCTACGGTTACGATTCTCCTTGGACGTTATAATAATATATAATACTGAGTTGTTTGTACACCTCGTAAAATTATTGGATGAAAAATGACTCAGGATGTACCTGTGAATCTCATCTCCGTAATTTTTCCCGCCGCCATAAGGAAGTGCACTTAGATATTAATGTGAAGGGGTAATACTGTTGAGATGATAATGTTTCTTATTTAATCAATTCTTTCATTCCCTGAAAGGTCTTCATTTTTGTTGATGTCAATGTATTAAAATTAATTTTGTTTTATTGGGTAACTAATCATATATATGTATACTGTATTGATTGATGAAAATAAATCCGACAAAATTTAAAAAAAATATTTATTTAATACAAAAATTTTATATAGTATTTTTAATTTTCTCAAAAATAACATATAAATTTTGTAATCTATAAAACGATTTAAATATTTACATAAAAATCTTCTAATTTTTAAAAAATAGTTTAAATATTTATTTAATAAATAATCAAAAATAAATTCTTCAGCCCCCTTTATATGCAAATTGCATTTCGGAATTTTTTGCAACCTTGTGAAAGTTTAATAAATGTTTTAATTACAAAATTATTACTAGATAAACTATTAGGAACATATTCCAAATAACATATTATTCGAACAATTGCAAAGTTTTCCTTTTACTGATACTATAATTGTAAACAAAAGGGAGGCACCGGCCTGAAGCTGAGCTGCGGGGGAGCTGACCCCCGGTTGCAACAAACCCCGCTGTAACCATGATACTCGGTAAGGAGAAGCTCCTGCAACTTGTCCAAAATAATATATTAGAATAATGTTCCTTATTTAACGTTATTACCTAGTGCTTAATTTGGAATTAATTCATATAAATGAAACCACTTACAAGGTTGTAATTGGCATATAAAGGACTAACACCAGTTATTTGTTATTATTATATTTACTAAAATTTGAAATATTTCTAAAATTAAAAAAGTGTAATTTAATTATTTCTTAAAATTAATAATAAAATAGAAAAAATCTTAGAATTTGAAGAATTTAAATGCATTATAAAAATTTTATTGAAAAATAAATATAATGCTCTTGTCTACTTTGGGCTGGGGGTTGCCATAAAGTCTCAATAAAACCAGGAAACCATTCCAAACACACATCACAACACTCCTCACACCCCCCCCCCCCCAAGGGGCGAGCACGCCTGGGACCCCCGACTGTCCCTCCAACCTATGAAAACCCCTTCACTCACTCATTAAATATCACAGACTTTACGAAAATCCCTAACGTTAAGCAATCTCTACCCCTCTGAGAAAACCTGATCCCACCTCCTCCCATACAAATCTCTGTTACACACATCGTATGATAGAAACGATAACCGCAAGAACCTTTTCTTCTCTTCCTCACTACCCCTCCTCCCTAACCCTCATCGACCCAACGACATATATAATCTACCATGATAAAATATAAAGCTCTTATACACCCTCTTCTAACCCACCCTATCTAGACTTAAAGCAGGCAAAATCGACACCACCTCATGGCACAACCCTACCCTCTGTACCAACCTACTTAACAGCACCTAACCTCCTCTAGCCTTCACAAAAAACTACGTGAACGCTGTCTCATCCCCTCCACAGATACCACACCCCCCACCCTCTACAACCTGTCTGTTTCGTATATCTCACCAGACGAAGGATCCCATGCAAAAACGAAACATTGCCCCACAGCTCACCCGAGGGTTTAACTTAATTTTACTAAATCTAAACCAAATACACTTCCACGCATACAAGGGGAACAAACCCTCAACTGGGATAACGCACCTACCTACAATAACCTACACAAACCCTTATACAAAACCTTCTCAGCTCCCCAACCAACTTCAAGGCCCCTCAAAACGATTTGCATTCCCTCGACTTCCATTCCTCGATAACCACATACCCAGCCATGTGTCGTGTATCATTTCCCAACTGCCAAGCCCGCCGGACCCGGGCCGCCCGGCGGGCCGCCCCCGCCCGACGTTCCACAACAACCCTCACGTCAACACTTCCCATTTAATACAAACACCCATTTAGTCCCTCCGTCTTCATATCATACAACCCCAACCCACCCTGACTTACGGTAAACATTAAACCTTCCCTCCGTAACCCATCACCCACGAGAACCCCACAAAAATTGTACACCTGTCTTAGAAGCCCCGCAATCCGCTGTCCCCTGTAATGGGAACACAGCTCAACCTTGCCAAATCTTAACTAATACAATAAATGTTTACGAACTAACACTCGCCTGTATAAGAGTAGGTGCTGGGGTCTCATACACCTAGACATCCCCACGTCCTTTTCCAATAAACCTATCCGAGTATTTCCTCTCGCGCCGCAACCAGTTCATCCTTAAAAAATAATACCACAAATCTGTAAAGACACCGCCCATATCTTTAACACATTACATCTCCCCCTCACACCCCCCACTCCAAGAACCCAACCCCATGCACCTTGACTTCGCACAGTTTACCTGCATACCCGGGCACGTCCAAATAATTGCACAACCACGTCCAACACTCCCATTGACAATCCCCTTCACGAATGGAACAGTGGAGACATCAACATATCCTATTAAACCCGGCCCGCCCTCCCACCCCCCACACTTCCCCTCACATGCGTAACATAAGGCTGCGTCAACCATTCTATAAAAGGGGTCCCCTGAAACACGCAAACAATATTTGGACATGGGGCATCCCTGTCTAAGCCTCTACACCGATTCAATATCCCTCCACCATTACACCCATTAATCCGTATCCTCATTTTCACGCACCCTTGTATAACGTATTTACCCACTCAACTAGTTCCTCCCCAAAACCCTGTCTCCTAGAATAACCTGCAAAGCTCCCCTTTCCACTCTATCATATGCTCCCCCCTGCCAATCTAGAGCCAACAAAGCTCCCCTCCACCCCACCATATCTTCCCGCAAAACTTCTCAGCATCCATGTCCTTCAAGTCATCGACCCTGCCCGGCAACCCAAATGAATTTTGACACGACCCTCCCACAACCCAGTTTGTTTGAACCTATTACCTAAAATAACCTAACATCCCTTAATAAATCCCTAAGAGCCACAACATATATCCACCCCTTTTGGTCCACATCAGTCCACCCCTGATTACACTATTCAATTCGCCACCAACTATTGCACCTCTGGCAATGCACTTAAGAAAAACCACAGATCCTCACACACAAATCAATCTTTAACTTTATGTTATTTACTGCCGGCGCATACACACCACTAAAGACAAACGCTTACTCATCCACCACCCATCCACAAACGCCACACCCTCCCTCGCTCTTCTCTCAAAACAAACAGCTCGTCTCCCTATTAAAAAAATTTTCCCCACACACACCACCTTTAAGACGGGGCGATGCAGGGTAACACCTCGACATCCTGCCACCTCCAACACCCTACCGCTTTTAAAATTTGCTCCTGCAGAACACAACATTCACTCTAGATTTATTCAGGAATTACGAAACAATCTCTCATCATAATAAACCGCACATAACCCATTAACATTTACATACCAACCTAAGGCCTATTAAAGTTTCCACCCCTGCTTCCTCCTCATCACTCTTTACCACTCCAGAGCATGAATTTAAGTTTGACACCTTCAGAGTGTTTCTCTTTCCCTCCCCCCTTCCAGTGCCCCTATCAGGGCTACCACCACCTACACCACTACCTTCACACTTCAACCTCAGTCTGATTTCCCAGGCCTTTGTGCAGGCGTAAGGACGTACATCAGAATCTAATGTACCGCCCTCTTTCTCATGACCGTCATGTTACAACATGTCTTGTCAGATTTTTGCCTCTCGATGAACCTCGATCACCTCTACCTAGATTGGTTTAATGATCCAACGACGACTCCAAACCACCATCAACGTCCCAAATTATCATGTC
>NW_026506037.1:0-15362 GCF_026875155.1 Cherax quadricarinatus
AGTTTCCCCATATGCGAAAAGTTCTAAATCTTAACTGTCGGTTTTTCAAACATTCATCACATCTTTCCCAATACATCATCCAAGTATCTACCTCCACAACCACGACCATCAAGGACATCACCAGTAGTAGAACAGGACAAGCTTCCATCCTCTGCAGGGGTATACATAATCCCTTGTAATGACTGCAACAAATTATATGTAGGCGAAACATCAGAGACCTCCAAACACGTGTTTTCAGAACACCAATATGCAAGCAGGACTGACGATACAAGGAAATGCCTGTGTACAACATCGCAATTCACACAACCATTTAATTAACTACAGTAACTCAAGACTTATCGCCACAGAAGACAACACTCAATACCGAAGAATCCTGGAATCATCGTTTATCTCTATAACCAACAATTTCAACCAGAACAACGGCTTCTATAACATAGCTGAACCACTCGCCAAGAAACTTCATCGCTATCCCACATAAGAACATAGAACACTGCAGAAGGTCTACTCACAACTTGTCCAATACCCCTGCCAAGCTACCAAGACTCTATAACCTCACCCGGTAGATCATCAGATGCGGCATTCTCCACCTGACCTCAACATTCTGAACATGACAATAAATACTCCTCGTACCTTCCACCCCAGGTAGATCTGTGTGTGACTTGAAAAAGCCACTGTGTGGGTGAAACGTTGTCAATAAAGGATCACATTAAACTGCATGTGTGTTTGTGTTTCCATTGTGTCGGTATTTTATACCATTTATTTTCATCTTGACAGGGAGAAACTGAAAAAAAAAGAGGTGAAGGTAATGGATTAAGAATCAATAGAAAAGAAAGGGTAAACGTCTACATACTAATATGTACGACAACAAATGCATAAACTATATCACCTCAGTCAAGTTTGTCGCTTTGAGGAAGTAAATCAGCGAGTCGATAGCGTATTTGATGATCATCAAGGAAGGAAATATCTGTAATTGGAAGGCGGCCCTTTTCACAGAGATGGAGCGACCCAGGAGGAGGATTAGACCAGGGTTTCCTATACGACTACAGACCCCTAATGGACTGCCCAATATGTCTTCATACGCCCCTTCACCACACCATCAAAATAATCATCCAGTCCTATTAGGTACCAGTATGACTTAAAAAGATCTGAGTAGCATGATTTTACTTTGTATATGGATAGTTAGCAACAGAACAACTGACAGTAAATCATAATGATTATATAGTAAAACGGCAAATTGTTCAAAGACAGTCCCCCCCTTCATTTCCCCCAGTTAAGAACCGTGGTGAATGGTTTTGAAAACCGACAAGTTGAAGAATTGAGACACTTGTGCAACACATGGGAATCTTTATTGAAGAAACGTTTCGCCACACAGTGGCTTCATCAGTCCAATACAAAGTTTTCAAAACCATTCATCACATCTGTCAGACACTGCAACATCATGGGATCTTGGTACAAAGACTTCAACGCTTGCCCAACCTTAGGACGACGACCTACTGACACTAGTGGCAGGTTCCACTGTGATCCCGCCTCCTCCTGCTTCCACTCATCTGACTGCCGTATATAAGCCACCTCTCTGGCCCTATGCTGCACTTCCTACAAGAGTGATGGACTGAACACATCGATTCCAGGTTGAGGGACTGATTACCTCGAACTCCTCCTCTCCTACCCATTTCTGCTTTGTATTGGACTGATGAAGCCACTGTGTGGCGAAACGTTTCTTCAATAAAGATTCCCATTGTGTTGCACAAGTGTCTCAATTCTTCAGTTAAGAACACACAGTTTAGAGGACGGGGTGGGACGGGTAGTGAGGTTATCAGGGATGGAGATGATTCCACTACGGGAACATATCAGAGGAAACTACCGGGTGATTTAAGAGTGAAGATGGGTTTTAGAGGTTAACGCACTGTCCTGTGAGTTTTATATCTCGCCCGCCTTGGGTTCAAGCTCCAGTGCCATGGTATCGCATAAGTACCATGGTATCTCTCCAATACTATGGTATCTCTACTATGGTATTTCTCCAGCACTATTACTCTCTCTCCAGTCCCATGGTATCTCTCCAGTCCCATGGTATCTCTCCAGTCCCATGGTATCTCTCCAGTCCCATGGTATCTCTCCAGTCCCATGGTATCTCTCCAAGTCCCCATGGTATCTCTCCAGTCCCATGGTATCTCTCCAGTCCCATGGTATCTCTCCAGTCCCATGGTATCTCTCCAGTCCCATGGTATCTCTCCAGTCCCATGGTATCTCTCCAGTCCCATGGTATCTCTCCAGTCCCATGGTATCTCTCCAGTCCCATGGTAAACTCTCCAGTCCCATGGTATCTCTCCAGTCCCATGGTATCTCTCCAGTACCATGGTATCTCTCCAGTACCATGGTATCTCTCCAGTAATTTGGTGCATCAACAAGTAACACTTCAGGTAAGACACATATGCAACAGTTAGGTATCTTTATTTCGAAACGTTTCGCCTACACAGTAGGCTTCTTCAGTCGAGTACAGAAAAGTTGATAGAAGCAGAAGATACTTGAAGACGATGTAATCAGTCCATCACCCTTAAAGTTTTGAGGTGGTCAGTCCCTCAGTCTGGAGAAGAGCATTGTTCCATGGTATGAAACAATATGTATGAAACAATGTTCAATCTGTCTGACACTGCAACACAAGGGTATCTTGGTACAGACCTACAATCAACTTCGACAACCTCTACTAGTGAGAACGGCTGGATTTGAGAGGGACCTGTCCTCCCAACATCTGAGTTTTTACCTCTCCTAGTGACCTACGTCTCACCTCTTGGCGCTATATTAGGCTCCATCCTGTCACTTCATCTCCATATTGTTTCATACCATGGAACAATGCTCTTCTCCAGACTGAGGGACTGACCACCTCAAAACTTTAAGGGTGATGGACTGATTACATCGTCTTCAAGTATCTTCTGCTTCTATCAACTTTTCTGTACTCGACTGAAGAAGCCTACTGTGTAGGGGGAAACGTTTCAAAAATAAAGATACCTAACTGTTGCATGTGTGTCTTACCTAACAACCTGTCGGTGTTTGTACCATTTTAATGTTCAAGTAACACTTCAGTAAGTAATATATATATTTTTATTGACTTCTCATATTTTTAACACTTAATTTCCATAAAAATATATTATTACTGTTACATTTTTCGACGTTTGACAACAGTCGCGTAATTTTCTGACATCAAACTGATGATATATTACGATTTTTTAGACTTTTTTCCAGCTTACCATTAAAATTAATGTATTTTGACAAAAATTCCATTATTTTACAGTCAGAATACGTTTTAAAAATATGTGAAATATTTAAAAATTAATAAAATAAATTATTATTGCTTTACAAAAGGTCAAAATTAATTCCTTAATTTTTTATATCTTTCAAAAACCAGAAAAATTAGTTTTTAATTTTCAATCCTTATTTACTTCTATAAAAATCGTTAAATAATTCCTGCTGTTGTTTACTAACTTCGTGACTGGAAAATTACAGAGAGCTCATAAACGATGCAAATGACCAACACTAATAGTCTGCATGTACGTGTGATTTACGGGTTTTATTACTGCTGTTAAAACAAAAAAAAAAAACAAAGGGAACGTGAGGCTTTGTTGTAACTGTCTTGCAGTGGTCGTTAATGTTGTTGCTGGGGTAGCCTTGAAGGGGAGGGAGATATGGGGGGAGGCCTTGGTGTCAGTGAAGGTTTTTTGATCCAAGAAACTGTCTCTTCCTCTTCTTCTCTTATTTTTTTTGGCTTGCCAGAGATACTAATAAAACTGATGATGAAGATTGAGACACTTATGCAGCATATGGGAATCTTTATTCAGGAAACGTTTCCTGAATAAAGATTCCCATATGCTGCATAAGTGTCTCAATCTTCAACTTGTCGGTTTTTCATCAAACCATTCATCAAAACTGATGATAATGATAATAATCTTAACATTATTACATAAGAATGTAGGAACACTGCAGAAGGCCTACTGGCCCATACGAGGCAGGTCCTTATCAAAACGACATCTACCTAAAGCTACTCAAGAAATAACTCCCGTACCCCTTGACACCAATCAAACCCAGCCCCTCCCACTCATATATTTGTCCAGTCTCTTCTTAAAGCTACCCAAGGTCCTAGCCTCTATCACATAAGAACATAAGAACATAAGAAAGGAGGAACACTGCAGCAGGCCTGTTGGCCCATACTAGGCAGGTCCTTTACAATTCATCCCACTAACAAACATTTGACCAACCCAATTTTCAATGCTACCCAAGAAACAAGCTCCGATGTGCAAGTCCCACTCAAATCCAACCCCTCCCACTCATGTACTTATCCAACCTAAATTTGAAACTACCCAAAGTCCTAGCCTCAATAACCCAACTAGGTAGACTGTTCCACTCATCTACTACCCTATTTCCAAACCAATACTTTCCTATGTCCTTTCTAAATCTACAACTCTGTAGAAAACCAGTACTTACCTATGTCCTTTCTAAATCTAAATTTATCCATGTTTTGTGTGATGAATGGTTTGAAAAACCGACAAGTTGAAGATTGAGACACTTATGCAGCATATGGAATCTTTATTCAGGAAACGTTTCGCCACACAGTGGCTTCATCAGTCCAATACAAAGAGGAAGGCGTAAGGAGAGGAGGAGAATGAGGTAATCAGTCCCTCAGCCTGGAGTCGATGTGTTCAGTCCATCAATCTTGTAGAATGTACAGCATAGGGCCGTAGACGTGGCTTATATACTGTAGTGAGGTTGACGTGAAAGCAGATGGAGGCGGGGTCATAGTGGTACCATCCACTAGTCGAAGTAGGTCTTCGTCCAAAGGTTGAACAAGTGTTGAAGAATTTATCCAGCTTAAATCCATTATTTCTGGTTCTTACCTGGTTCGACACCCTCAGTACTTTATTAATACTTTATTGTGATGAATGGTTTGAAAAACCGACAAGTTGAAGATTGAGACACTTATGCAGCATATGGGAATCTTTATTCAGGAAACGTTTCGCCACACAGTGGCTTCATCAGTCCAATACAAAGAGGAAGGCGTAAGGAGAGGAGGAGAATGAGGTAATCAGTCCCTCAACCTGGAGTCGATGTGTTCAGTCCATCAATCTTGTAGAATGTACAGCATAGGGCCGTAGACGTGGCTTATATACTGTAGTGAGGTGACGTGAAGCAGATGGAGGCGGGGTCATAGTGGTACCATCCACTAGTCGAAGTAGGTCTTCGTCCAAAGGTTGAACAAGTGTTGAAGAATTCTTTGTAACAAGATCCCATGATGCTGCAGTGTCTGACAGTTGTGATGAATGGTTTGAAAAACCGACAAGTTGAAGATTGAGACACTTATGCAGCATATGGGAATCTTTATTCAGGAAACGTTTCGCCACACAGTGGCTTCATCAGTCCAATACAAAGAGGAAGGCGTAAGGAGAGGAGGAGAATGAGGTAATCAGTCCCTCAACCTGGAGTCGATGTGTTCAGTCCATCAATCTTGTAGAATGTACAGCATAGGAACGAACGAACGAACGAAAGTTCAGGTAAGATCCCAAATGGGATGAGCGGGGAAGACGGGACAGACGAAGAATAGTGCTGGAGAGGAGTGTTCTTAGTCGTAGAAATAGAGCCAGGCTTAACCCAGCAGCAAAGGCGATCGTGGGACAGATATTGAAAAGAGAAATTCCGGTTCTTCTGTTGGGACTCCGGTGGGGTGAGTTGGGAGTAAGGGACTTGCGACCTTTAGAGCTAGAGAGGAGTGCAGAACTGAGTCATGTCTTAACCCAAAAAAGCTAAGGCGAACGTGGGTCAGAGAATGGTACCTGTCTTAGAAGGTACCTGTCAGCGGATCCAAGGTTATTTGTAAGTAGGGTTAGGAGCAGGATCATGCAAGGAGTAGAAAAGGTTGTGTTGGTTTGTGGGCCCTGCGAATGTCTTCGTCAAGGAGAGAGGTCCAGTAGTCATGTCGTGTCTCAAGTTTGTCTATCTGTCTGTCACTGAGCCTCTTCCAGTACAGATTCAGCGCAGGGACGTCTAATGGGCATGGAGAGACTCGCTTGTGGCGAAGTCCTCCCATCTGACATCAAGCACCCAGCGCAGCTTCACGTCACCTCACTACAGTATATAACCACGTCTACGGCCCTATGCTGTACATTCTACAAGATTGATGGACTGAACACATCGACTCCAGGTTGAGGGACTGATTACCTCATTCTCCTCCTCTCCTTACGCCTTCCTCTTTGTATTGGACTGATGAAGCCACTGTGTGGCGAAACGTTTCCTGAATAAAGATTCCCATATGCTGCATAAGTGTCTCAATCTTCAACTTGTCGGTTTTTCAAACCATTCATCACAACTGTCAGACACTGCAGCATCATGGGATCTTGTTACAAAGAATTCTTCAACACTTGTTCAACCTTTGGACGAAGACCTACTTCGACTAGTGGATGGTACCACTATGACCCCGCCTCCATCTGCTTCACGTCAGGCTTCACGTCACCCCCACTACAGTATATAAGCCACGTCTACGGCCCTATGCTGTACATTCTACAAGATTGATGGACTGAACCACATCGACTCCAGGTTGAGGGACTGATTACCTCATTCTCCTCCTCTCCTTACGCCTTCCTCTTTGTATTGGACTGATGAAGCCACTGTGTGGCGAAATGTTTCCTGAATAAAGATTCCCATATGCTGCATAAGTGTCTCAATCTAATACTTTATTATTGTAATATTGACGATAATTAAAACTAACGTACTTTCCCTGCGTTAGTTTGCTTGTTGGATAATTACATATCTATTATATCTCAGGCAACACTCAGAGGAGCTATTGCCAGGTAAGGCATAACATCGAGGTAATGAAAGACTTGGGTCAGATAAGCAGAAGCTCCAGTGGTGGGTCATCGTAGACCCGCGTCAGGAAACACTTGTCCTGTTTCATGAAAATCTTACCTAACCTATCGCCGGCGTGGAGAGCTGAGCTTACTAATGATTGTATCCATATTCGATCCCCGGGTGATCTGGAACATATGGGTACGTCCCCGTATACCTGCTGCACCTGTCACCTGTTCACTCAGCAGTAAATTACTGGTGAGATAGAACATAGAACATAAGAACATAAGAAAGGAGGAACACTGCAGAAGGCCTGTTGGCCCATACTAGCAGGTCCTTTACAATTCATCCCACTAACAAACATTTGCCCACAACCCAATTTTCAATTGCCACCCAAGAAACAAGCTCCCAATGTGCAAGTCCCACTCAAATCCAACCCCTCCCACTCGTGTACTTATCCAACCTAAATTTGAAACTACCCCAAGTAGTAGACTGTTGTGTCGCATTCTGGAGAACGACAGGTTCCGAGAAAATTAAGCCACACTGCTTAGTTTTCTGGGATAACCCGGGTTACTAACCCTTTCTTATTATAATGAGTAAAGGTCTCAGTATTTGTTCTCCAAACAACATAGATAAAACGAAGCAGCATATGTACTCACCTGTTTGTACTCGCCTATCTTAAATACTCATGAACTGTCATATACTCCTTAGCATATTTAGACTCTGTCATACCTTCTTTTTGTAATAAAGTTGGTAGAATTACCGACAATATGTAAAGTAAAAGGACACAAGTGCAACTAATGTACATTTATTGGGAAAACTTTTTCGCTCTCCAAGTTTTATCAACCTTTAAACGTAATGAAAACCGTAACTGTTCATATGTGCCATTACTTAAGGGCTTAAAAAAGCTCCTGGAGAGCAAAAACGTTGCCACAAAAATTTTCACTTTATTTTCATTTTGTGTCCTTTTACTTTACATCCCTTTTTTTTAAAATGAGAAATTAACAAATTGGGCGATGTAACTTAAAATTTTAAAATTTCAGTACTGGGGTGAAAAGGGTTTAGAAAATGCACTAATTTGTATAAAAAACACGGAAATAAATCCGGGATTATTCCTGTATAAATAAAACCCAGGAAAAGCGGGGAAAATGCAAAAATTTTTTTTTGAAAAAAAGATAAACAAGTCAGGGAAATCCACCAATCCTTACAATACATTTCAGTCAGACCGGGATGTATACCATTCCTTGAATAAAAACAGAAACGGGCCCGGGGAGGTACAACAGTCTTCCAGCATTTAAAAAGCACATTAACATAGATAACTACCCCGTAGCGGTCCTCCGCAACACTTTTTTCACTTCCTGGGGGTTTTTCCCCGATTTACCAAAGTATGTAAAGTTCCCTTTTCGTTTTTTATTGTGCCCTTTTCCCCAAAGTAAACTTTTGAATTTTCCGTGAAAAAAAATTTTGGTTACTGGGGCAGGAAGCCGCATAAAGGTGCTAGGGGTTCCTAAAATTTTAGTTAAACTTCGCGGGAAAAAAAGATTTCTGGGATTTTTAGAATTTTTTTGGGAACGTTCAGGGGAAAAAAGCGAATGTTTTTTAAATTTTTGGTTGACCAAAAAAACCAAAAAGGCCCGGGTTGAATCATGTTGACTCGACGAAAAAAAAAAATAAACAAAACGAAGTGGCAGAGATAAAAAAAAAGTAAAGAAATGGAAGATTTACGTAGAGAAAAGAGAGACTCAGGCAACTACCCAAACCTGGGGCTGCCCTGTTAAAAATCCCCTACCATAAAAAAAAAATACCACGGGGGGGGATTGAACCCGCGCCCAATAAAAAAACTCCAGACCTATACGTTCCCAAAAATTTTTACTCTATTTTTTTAAAGCTAATTATTCGTATTTTAAAAATTTCCCATGCAGAAACCTACAAAAATATTATCAATTAGCAATAATCTTTTTTTAATTTTTAACGGGTGGGGTTTGGCAAGCCAGTGGAAGGCCTGGGGGTCAAGGGTCAAAAGCGTCAGGAAACACGTGCAGACCTTTCACCCCCTGCCAACCCCTTTTACCCCACCAGATATTGTTCTTTAGTTTTTCATTAATTTACTGTTGCCTTTTGTTAATGACACAGGGCCCAAGACCACTCTTTGTAGGTTTTCCCCCTAGGAAAAAAAGTTGATCTTTGTAGGTTTTCCCCCTAGTGAAATAGTTGATCTTTGTAGGGTTTCCCCCTAGTGAAAAAGTTGATCTTTGTAGGTTTTCCCCCCTTTTGGGAAAAAGTTTATCTTTGTAGGGTTTTCCCCCTATTTAAATTTTACCCCTTTTTAGGGTTTCCCCCTAGGGAAAAATTTATCTTTTTTAGGTTCCCACCCAGTGAAAAAGTTGATCTTTTTTAGGGGGCCCCCTAGTGAAAAATTTATCTTTGTAGGGTTTCCCCCTAGTGAAAAAATTGATCTTGTAGGTTTTCCCCCTATTTAAATAGTTTTTATCTTTTTAGGGTTTCCCCCTAGGAAATAGTTGATCTTTGTAGGTTCCCACTAGTGAAAAAAGTTGAAACTTTGTAGGGCCCCCTAAATGAAATAGTTTTATCTTTGTAGGTTCCCCCTAGTGAAAAAGTTTTATTTTTGTAGGGTTTCCCCCATTTAAATAGTTGATCTTTGTAGGTTCCCACTAGTGAAAAAAGTTTTAATTTTTTTAGGTTCCCACTATGAAAGAGTTGATTTTTGTAGGTTCCCACTAGTGAAAAAAGTTGATCTTTTTAGGTTCCCAAATAGTGAAAAAGCTGATCTTTGTAGGGTTTTTCCCCTAGTGAAAAAAACGAAATTTTTGTAGGGTTTCCCCCTAGGAAATAGCTGATCTTTTTAGGGCCCCCAATGAAATAGCTGATCCTTTTTAGGTTCCCACTATTAAAATAGCTGATATTTGTAGGTTCCCACAGTGAAATAGCTGGGTCTTTATGGGGGCCCCCCCTAATAAAATTTGCTGCTCTTTAAGGGTTTCCCCCCGTAAAAATAGCTGCTCTTTAAGGGGGCCCCCCCCTATAAATAGTCCCCTTTATGGGCCCCCACTAGTAAAATTGCTGCTCTTTATGGGGCCCCCCCTAGTAAAATTTGCTGCCCCTTTATGGGTCCCCACTGTAAAATAGCTCTCTTTAGGGCCCCCCTAGTAAAATAGCTGCTCTTTTTGGGGCCCCACTAGTAAAAAAAGCTGCTCTTTATGGGTCCCCCCTATTAAAAAAGCTGCTCCCTTTAAAGGGGCCCCAAAAATTAAAAATTTGCTGCTCTTTATGGGGCCCCACTAGAAAAAAAGCTGCTCTTTAGGGGGCCCCCCTAGTAAAATAGCTGCTCTTTAAAGGGTCCCCACTTTTAAAATAGCCTCCAGTAAAAGGGGTTCCCTCGGGTCCTGCTCTTGTTTATATTTCCCGTAAGAAATTTCTCGCCTACATTTCATTTTTAGTTCCCCAAAATTTAAAAAGTCGAGTTTTTAAAATTTATTAAAAAATTTTTAAAACGCAAATTAATTATTCCTTTATTTGTTTTTTTTATAGTTTTAACCCCTCTTATAAATCGCTAAAAAAAAATTTTCTAAAAGTTTGGGTGTTTTTCTAATTTGATTCCCAACTGTAATTCCCTTTTTGGGATGCTTACTGCTAATTATACAACCCTTTTTTTTAAGATTGGTGGACTGAAAACATCGACTCCAGGTTTAGGGGCTGATTACCTCAAACTGCTTCTCATTTTTTCCCGGTTTTTCTCTGTACTGGACTGAAGAAGCCACTGGCTGACGCAACGTTGCACAATAGGATACCCAAGTGTAACACAATTTTCCCTCATTCACCAACCTTTTTTAATTTTTTAACTGTGTATCTAACTACTACTACTACTACCACCACCCCCTACTACTACTATCACCTCTCTACATCTATGGTACGAACACCTTTTTTGAACTGGTGTGTTAAACAGGCCTGTCAGCTGCTCACTAAGTTCCCACTGCACAGACTCACGAGTATATCACAAAACAAGTAATTTGAACCCTGTCAGCAGAAAGCGCGTATGTGACGGGCAATAACAACGCACATACAGTGGTTACGCTTTCTCTGCACGGAAGATAGAAACAGAAAATCATTGACCAAGATATAAAGCGATGTTGGACTTTTCGCAAAGCCCTACGGCAACTCCTTTTTTTGAGGATGGGGGGGGGGGGGAGGTGCACAGATGAAGTGATGCGAAGTATCGAACAACAGAAAAGGCTCCTAACTTCAAAAAAATGCAATAGGGGTTTAAACGACTTCTTCGGCCAGTAACATGAAGCTGATATAGTATTCCCGCCCTTATTTTAAAAGGGTTTTTCTCTATATCCAGAAATGTTTCAGTGACCAAGTGTTTGTCATCGAAAAACCAGAAGATTATCATATTTTAAATTCGATAACTGATCTGGTGTGCTTTTGTGAGTAAGAAGGACACTGCTGATGGCAAATTCTGTGACGCTACAAAAAAATAACGTTTTTTGTTTATCATTCTTTCCCAAGACTTTGACCAGACGAAGAGGCAACATAATAGGGTGGAGAAGAGAGGAGGAAACGCTACTCTTCCAGCTTTCCTTTTTTTTTTTTTGGGAAACAGAACAAAATATGCATAACGTCACGAGTTTGGAAACTTGCAAAAATTTCCCGCTTTCATTCATGATACAAGGCAAGCAACCGGGGTCGATTGATTAAGAATTTGTAGCATGTTATCTCACCCCAAAAGGACCGGGACTTTTATATTTAGTCATATTTGATGATGGTTTCCCCCTAAAAACAACGTTATAAACACGAGTTCAGCTTCAACTTAAAGTAAGAAAAATGGTTGTTGGGCCGAGGGGCTGGTGAATACGTAACTGGCGATATTCACCAGGGTTTACACGAGTTTCCACTACAACGCCGTGTAATTTTAATTTAAAACTATTTTGGGAGTTGTTTACCGCCCCGCGGGGGCACTGACCCCGGAACACTCCAGGTAAACCGTTAAAGTCCTATGGAAACCCCCATCAATGATAATGGCATTTAAAATTTTCTCTTACTAATTTACGGGTTGGGCAAGTTATCAGATAACAAGTAAAGGCCATAGCACCAAGTGTTTCGGAGTAAGAACAGTGAACTTAAAAAACAGCCAGGTGCGTGTATATATATATATATATATATATATAATATATATATATATATATATATATATATAATATATATATATATATATATATATATATTAATATATATATTTTTTTTTTTTTTTTTTTCAACAAACCGGGCCGAAATCCCACCAAGGCAGGTGGCCCAAAAAGAAAAACGAAAGTTTTTTCTCTTTTAAATTTAGTAATTTATACGGGAGAAGGGTTACTAGCCCCTTACTCCTGGCATTTTAGCCCGCCTCTTACAACACGCATGGCTTACGGGGGAAGAATTCTGTTTCCACTTCCCCAGGGAGATAAGAGGAAATAAACAACAACAAGAACTAGAAAGAAAATAGAAGAAAACCCAGAGGATGTGTATATAAACATATATATGCTTGTACATGCAGTGTAGTGTGACCTAAGTGTAAGTAAATAGCAAGACGTAAACCCGAAATCTTGCGTGTTTATGAGACAGAAAAAAAAGACACCAGCAATCCTACCATCATGTAAAACAATTACAGGCTTTTGTTTACAAATCACTTGGCAGGGCGGTAGTACCTTGCCTGAGTGTATATTTTTATATATATATATATATATATATAAAAATAATATATATATATATAATAATTAGTGTGGTAGACAGCAACCACCCAGGGGAAATACTACCGTCCTGCCAGATTGACTGTGAAACAGAAACCTGTAACTGTTTTGCATGATGGTAGGATTGCTGGTGTCTTTTTCTGTCTCATAAACACGCTAGATAACAGGGATATCTTGCTACTCCTACTTACCTTTGGTCACACTTCACAAAACACGCACATGCATATAAATATATATATATACATACATCTAGGTTTTTCTCCTTTTTCTACATAGCTCTTGTTCTTCTTTATTTCTTCTATTGTCCATGGGGAAGGGGAAAAGAATCTTTCCTCCGTAAGCCATGCGTGTCGTATGAGGCGACTAAAATGCCGGAGCAATGGGCTAGTAACCCCTTTTCCCCCTGTAACTTTTACTAAAAAAGAGAAGAAGAAAAACTTTATAAAACGGGGATGCTTGAATGTGCGTGGATGTAGTGCGGATGACAAGAAACAGATGTTTGCTGAGTTAGAATGAAAAGAAGTTGGATTGTCCTGGCCCTAAGCGAAACAAAGCTGAAGGGGGGGGGGATTTTGGGTGGGGGGAAATAAATGGATTAAACCCTGGAGTATCTGAAGAGTTTAGAGCAAGGAAGGGGTAGCAGTAATGTTGAATGATCAGTTATGGAAGGAGAAAAGAGAAATGAATGTGTAAATGCAACAATTATGTGGATTAAAGTAAAGGTTGGGATGCGAGAAGGGGGTCATAATAAGCGTGTATGCACCTGGAGAAGAGAGGAATGCAGGGGAGAGAGAGAGTTTTTTGGGAGATGTTAAGTGAATGTATAAGAGCCTTTGAACCAATGAGAGAGTAATTGTGGTAGGGGACCTGAATGCTAAAGTAGGAGAAACTTAGAGAGGGTGGGGTAGGTAATTTTGGGTGCCAGGTGTAAATGATAATGGGAGCCCTTTGATTGAACTTTGTATAGAAAGGGGTTTGGTTATAGGTAATACATATTTTAAGAAAAAGAGGATAAATAAGTATACAAGATAATGATGTGGGGCGAAATGACAGTATTTGTTGGATTATGTATTGGTAGATAAAAGACTGTTGATAGACTTCAGGATGTACATGTTTATAGAGGGGCCCCCATATATCAGATCCTTTCTAGTTGTACTACACTGAAGTAAAAGGTAGTTTGGGATACAAGAGAATAAAGCATCAGGAAGAGAGAGGTGAAGGTTTATAAACTAAAAGAGGAACAGTTAGGGAAAGATATAAACAGCTATTGGAGGATAGATGGGCTAATGAGAGCATAGGCAATGGGTCGAAGAGGTATGGGGTAGGTTTAAAAATGTATGTTAGTGTTCAGCAGAAGTTTGGGGTTACGGGAAAGTGGTGCGGGAGGGAAGAGGAGCGATTGGTGGAATGATGATGTAAAGAGAGTAGTAAAGGGGGAAAAAGTTAGCAATGAGAAGTTTTTAAAAAAGTAGAAGTGATGCAAGGAGGGGAAAAGTATATGGAGAAAAAGAGAGAGGTTAAGAGAGTGGTGAAGCAATGTAAAAAGAGAGCAAATGAGAGAGTGGGTGAGATGTTTCAACAAATTTTGTTTAAAATAAGAAAAAGTTTTGGAGTGAGATTAATAAGTTAAGAAAACCTAGAGAACAAATGGATTTGTCAGTTAAAAATAGGAGAGGAGAGTTATTAAATGGAGAGTTAGAGGTATTGGGAAGATGGAGGGAATATTTGAGGAATTGTTAAATGTTGATGAAGATAGGGAAGCTGTGATTTCGTGTATAGGGCAAGGAGGAATAACATCTTTTTAGGAGTGAGGAAAGCCAGTTGTGAGTGTGGGGGGATGTTCGTGAGCGTAGGTAAATGAAAGGGGGTAAGGCAGAGGGGATTGATGGATAAAGAAGAAATGTTAAAAGCAGGTGGGATATAGTTTTGGTTGGTTGGTGCATTATTTTTAAAAAATGTATGGAAAGGGTCAGGGACCTAGGATTGGCAGAGAGTATGCATAGTTCCCTTGTATAAAGGCAAAGGGGACAAAAGAGAGTTCAAAATTATAGGGGATAAGCGTTGAGTATACCTGGAAAGTGTAGGAGAGTTTTTATTGAAATATTAGAGAAGACGGAGAATAGGATAGCAGAGAACAAGGAGGCTTTAGGAAAGGAGGGGTGTGTGGACCAGGGGTTCAGGAAACATATAGGGGAACAGTATTTAGATAAGGCTAAAGAGGTCTTTGTGCATTAGATTTGGAAAGGCGTAGACAGGGTGGATAGGGGGGCAATGTGGCGAGTTGCAGGTGTATGGTGTAGGAGGTAGGCTACGAAAACAGTGAGAGTTTTAACGAGGATAGGAGCCAGTTAGAGTCATAGAAAGAGAGAAATTAATTTCCAGAAAAGTAGCCTGACAAGGGTTGTGATTACCGTGGTTTTTAATATATTTATAGATGGGTTGCAGAGAAGTAAAGGAGGGTCCCTTTACAAGAGGCGGGAGTTAAAAGATAAGATCACACACAAATGGAGTTGACACAGTTTCTCTTGCTGATACACTGTGCTCTTGGAATTCTGAAAAGAAGTTTCAGAGATTGTTGATGAATTTGGTAGGGTGTCAAAGAAGAAATTAAAAGTGAATACAGGAAAGAGTAATTTAGGGTAAAATATAGGGGATGAAAGATTGGATATCAGATTGGAGGGAGAGAGTATGGAGGAGGTGAATTATCTATATTGAGGGACATGTCAGCGATGGTCAAGAAGATAGGAAATAGGGAAAATTTATGGGGGGGAAAAGGGTGAGGGGGTG
>NW_026506038.1:0-15296 GCF_026875155.1 Cherax quadricarinatus
ATCGGGTTTGGGAACCCAAGCGCTCCCAATAATTGAGGTGTTTTTCTCCGTTATGCCGCCGTGAAAGTTCTCTGTACATTTTCTAGGTCGGCAATTTCCCTGCCTTGAAAGGTGCTTTTAGTGTGCAGCAATTTTTCCAGCCTAGATAAAAGTGACCTGAAGAGTGTCATCAGGGCTTGGCCTCCCTAGTTTTGGGGTTCTCATTATCCATCCTGTCATTTTTCTAGCAGATGCGATTGATACAATGTTATGGTCCTTGAAGGTGAGATCCTCGACATGATCACTCCCAGGTCTTTGACGTTGGTGTTTCGTTCTATTTTGTGGCCAGAATTTGTTTTGTACTCTGATGAAGATTTAATTTCCTCATGTTTCCATATCTGAGTAATTGAAATTTCTCATCGTTGAACTTCATATTGTTTCTGCAGCCCACTGAAAGATTTGGTTGATGTCCGCCTGGGAGCTTTGCAGTGTCTGCAAGGGAAGACACTGTCATGCAGATTTCGGGTGTCATCTGCAAAGGAAGACACGGTGCTGTGGCTGACATTCCTTTGTCTATGTCGGATATGAGGATGAGGAACAAGATGGAGCGAGTACTGTGCCTTGTGGAACAGAGCTTTTCACCGATAGCTGCCTCGGACTTTACTCTGTTGACGACTACTCTCTGTTTTCCCTGTTAGTGAGGAAATTATAGATCCATCGACCGATTTTTCCTGTTATTCCTTTAGCACGCATTTTGTGCGCTATTACGCCATGGTCACACTTTTTCGAAGGCTTTTGCAAAGTCTGTATATATTAAAATCTGCATTCTTTTTGTTTTTCTAGTGCATTTAGGACCTTATCGTAGTGATCCAATAGTTGAGACGACAGGAGCGACCTGTTCTAAACCCATGTTGCCCTGGGTTGTGTAACTGAGGGGTTTCTAGATGGGTGGTGATCTTGCTTCTTAGGACCCTTTCAAAGATTTTTATGATATGGGATGTTAGTGTAATTGGGCTGTAGTTCTTTGCTGTTGCTTTACTGCCCCCTTTGTGGAGTGGGGCTATGTCGTTGTTTTTAGTAACTGTGGACACCCCCGTGTCCATGCTCCCTCTCCATAGGATGGAAAAGGCTCGTGATAGGGGCTTCTTGCAGTTCTTGATGAACACAGAGTTCCATGAGTCTGGCCCTGGGGGCAGAGTGCATGGGCATGTCATTTAATCGCCTGTTTCGAAGTCATTTGGCGTCAGGTAACATCGGATAGGCTTGTGTTAATCAAATTTTGTGGCTCTCTCATAAAAAAATTCATTTTGATCTTCGACTCTCAGTCTGGTTAGCGGCTTGCTAAAAACTGAGTCATACTGGGGGCTTGAGTAGCTCACTCATTTCCTTGCTGTCCATCTGTGTAGGACCCATCTTGTTTAAGTAGGGGCCCAATACTGGACGTTGTTTTTCGATTTTGATTTGGCATAGGAGAAGAAATACTTTGGGTTTCTTTCGATTTCATTTATGGTTTTAGTTCTTCCCGCGATTTTCCCGACTCCTAAAGGATTCTTTTAGCTTAAGTTCGATTTCTTGCTATTTCTCTGACCAGTGTCTCCCTACGCATTTCAGATATATTGACCTCTTTTAGCCCCTCTGTTATTCTTTTCCGTCGCCTGTAAAGGGAGCGCCTGTCTTTCTGTTTTACATCTACTCCTCCTTTTTCTTAGAGGAATAAGCCTTGTGCATACATCGAGTGCCACCGAGTTTAATCTGTTTCTAGGCATAAGTTGGGGTCTGTGTTGCTTAGTATATCTTCCCAGCTTATATCGGTTAGGACTTGGTTTACTTGGTCCCACTTTATGTTTTTGTTATGAAGCTGAATTTGGTGAATGCTCCCTCGTGACTAATCTCATTATGTCGGTCTGGGGCTCCGCGCATACATGACTGAACCTCAATTATGTTGTGATCTGAGTATATTGTTTTTGATATGGTGACATTTCTTATCAGATCATCATTTTAGTGAAGATGAGGTCTAGTGTATTCTCCAGTCTAGTAGGCTCTATTATTTGCTGGTTTAAATTGAATTTTGTGCAGTAGATTTAAAAGCTCGCGTGAGTTGTAGTTTTTCATCAGAGCTGCCTCCTGGTGTTATTACTGCAACAATATTATTTGCTATATTCCTCCATTTTAGGTGCCTTAAGTTGAAATCCCCCAGGAGCAAGATGTTGGGTGCAGGAGCTGGAAGGTTTTCCAGACAGTGGTCAATTTTTAACAGCTGTTCCTGGAATTGCTGGGATGTTGCATCCGGAGGCTTGTAGACTACCACAATGACTAGTTTTGGTTCTCGACCTTTACTGCTAAAACTTCCACTACATCATTTGAGGCATTAGCCTATCCTCATGGGATAAATAGGATACTGAAAGGATTTGTAACACAGCACAAAAAAATAATATCCACTTCCATAGTATACGGTAATCAATAATTTGCAGCTGTATCATGTTGTATGCCTGGAGAGGGTTTCGGGGGTCAACGCCCCCGTGGCCCGGCCGTGACTAGGCCTCGTGGTGGATCAGGGCCTGATCAACCAGGCTGTTACTGTTGGCCGCACGTAGCCTGTCCAGCGCCTTCTTGAAGACAGCAGAAGTATTAACTCTTGTGTATAAACTTTATAACAGTGTGATGTACAGTAGTTTCAGTCTGATGTATGTCTAAACCCCATGAACTTTTATAACATATACACTTATTACCTATCCTGACAATGTAACATCTGTGCACGTTAAAAAGTAAAGATTCTTCTTCCTATTATTATTATTATTATTATTATTATTATTATTATTATTATTTTCTACCTGGGGCAAGAAATGGCGAATTGAATTTGCATCTGAGAAAACGTAATGGGCTCACCTGGGTAAAAAAAAAAAAAACTTTAAAACACTCACTAAATTACCCATGCAGTTGTTTTTTTTAAAGGCTACAATATATGACTGTATTAAAGAAGGTAATATAGAGGGAGGTACTACCTCTAGTGCTATTTGGGACCCACAGCCTCGGAGAATATAAAACTACAGTACTAAAAGTTTGGTTTCTCCCTGGAACTGTTTGAGTATATTTCCCTGCCACCTCCCTATGTATATGGGCACTGGTGCAATAGTTATATATTTATGCAAAATATATTTAGGACGTTATTCGTCTCTCGACCTGCGGGGAGAGAGGACGCTTCTACAGTTTCTCTTGCACGCCACCTGGTGAGGAAAACATAGCATTAGCACCAAGATGGCGGACTGAATGAACCGGCGCATAAATACTGTCTGCATTGAGCTGGTTAGAGGATCTTTAAGCAGCGCCACGCTGTATGGTGTGACACTGAATGGTATGTCAAGGGTCTTCGTGAAGTTCATGAGAGCTGACTTCTACTCTACCATCGTCGACGAATTTCAAGAAAGGAGGATGAGTATCAATTCGGCAGTGGAAGTATGCTTGCATGATGTGTCTAAGTATTTTACTTGGGAAGGTAAGGAATGTACCTTTTGAGGCAACAGCATACAGCCTACAAGATGTGTTCAGTGGTTATGGGACTGTACACTCGGCGAGCATGGGAATGTGGAGGGACGGCCCGAAGGATGCCGGAAGGATCCTTCACACTGAAAATGACCCTGAGGAGGCCGATACCATCATATGTCACATTGCATAGCCATAGAACACAGGTTTTTGTACACTATGCGGGGCAGAGGAAAAGACGTCCGTTTATGTGACCTTAGAGCACATGTGGCCAATGCCCAGGAGACAGGGCCCTGGGCGTCAGAGACAGCTTCTGAGAACGAAATTAAACTGGGGACTTATGACGGGTAAGGGAAAAAGGGGGAAAAGGGCCTAGGGTGAGGAGGTCGACAGAGCGAGGGGGTTTTTGGAGACTGTTTACACTCCCTGGAAACGAGGGGAGGGAATACGTCTCGACGCCCTTTAGTCTACAGATTCAGCTCAGGAAGGGATTTTGGGGCTGTCTGGGGGATTTTTTGGAAAAGATCGGCCCAGGGTTGGGGAAAGGTGATGTGAGGTCAGGTATGTAAAGGTGATGGATGAACAAAAGGGGTAAGGAAAACTTGAGTGAGGTTCGAAAGGAGAGCAATTGGTGTGGAGCCCATCAAGAAGAGTGGTTGCAGAAAATATTTGTGTAGAGGGTTCTCCCGCAAGAATCCGGGGCTCAGACTTGAGAAGTCCTACACCAGCGCGGGCCCTGGGAAGAAGTTGGGCAGCTGTGGTAGCAACACAAGCCCGGGGGGGGGGGGGCAATGGAATTTCAGCAGGGGGGGACAGGGGGGGGTTGGAGGGCAGGAACAGGGATTGATAGAAAAGGCCCGAAACCTATGAAAGGGGGCCAAAAGTAAGCCTCGGGGCCGGGGGTAACCGCCATTCTTGTAAAATTCAGGTGTGTAATTTTTCAAGTAAAGGTCATAAAACCGAGTCAAGAGGGTATGGTTAGAGTGGGTTTTGAGGAGATTTAGTTTGTTCTGTTTTTGCAAACATAACCATGTTAGGATGTGATTGTTGTTAAAAGGGTTATAGGTTGTTTACCAGTGTCTTTGAGGTTGAAAGGGGGTGGGGTTGTGGGGGAAAGGGAACCAGTCCTTTCGTATTGGGTTGGGGGAGGGGGGGGGTTTTCGGGGGTTGGAGGGGTTTTTTGGGGGGCCAGGGGGGTTATTTTTGTGGGTGTGTCATCCCAAAGCAACTAGTAACGCTAATAAAGGGGGGGTTTTTGTACGCGTTGTTCGGTAACACTTGAAGGTTTACCTGTTTTTAAAACGGTGATTGGGGGGTTTGGGAAATTTGTGTATTAGGAATGGGAGTGGTTCCGAGGGGGGGGGGGTTGTTTTTTGGGGTTCTGCGGGTGTTTTGGGAGATGTTGGAGGGGAGTGTGGGGGGAAGTGGGGAAAAGGAGTGGGCACACTTTTTTTCGTAGGGGATATGAGGCACGTTAATGGATTTTTTAGGCGGGGGCATGGGTTGGAAGGGTGAGGACTATCTTTGGGGTTTTTTCTGATATCGGCTGCATAGCGATTGGGTAAGGCATATTTGGGGGTTTATGCGGATAGGGAAATTAAATGTGAGGTACTTGGGGACAGGGTGCCCTACTTTTTAAGATTTTTGAAATCCTTTTGGAGCAGGAAAGGAAAGGATTTGCTGGATTGGTGGAAATGAGGGCTAAGTTGAAATCGCAAATTTTTTTTTAAAATACGGGGTAAGGAGTGGCAGGGGGAAAGCTATGGTCTACAAAATTTCTTGGGGGTCATTTAATGAGTTTGCAGGGGATCGGGGGGGGCAAAGTGGGCATGGAACTTTTGCGAAATAGGTTGGCGGAAATTCACAATGAAAAATTTGAGGAAATTTCGATTTTTGGGCGGGTTGGGGATTTTTTAAAGGGGGGGATGGGCCCATCAGGTTTTGTATTAAGGGGGTTTAAGGAACGGCAGGCGAAAACACCTTGGCAATATTTTGGGGCGGGCAGGGGGTCTTTAGGAGGGTAAAGGCCCTATCCCCAAAGGAAAAATTGTTGTAGCAGTTTTTTGGTTTGGGGAGAAGTGGAGGGGGGATGGCGGGGGGGGGGTGAGGGACGTTTTGGGGATGGGGGGTTTAATAGGGTATTAAGTGAGCAACAGGACAGACTCGAGGGTAGTTTTATGAGAGGAGGGGGAGGGAGCTTTTTTTTTGGCTGGCCAGGTAAAACCCCGGGCATAGACGCATACCAAACGATTTTTTAGGTTCTTTGGGGGGAGTTACGGCATTGTTTGGTGGGGTTTTGATTTTGTATTTTAAAAGTAGTGGAGGGGGGGAAATCGCAAAAAACGGGTGTACGGTTTTAGTCCCCAAAAAAAAGGAATGCCAGTTTTGAATTTCCGTGCGTTTACGTTAATGTGTGGGATAAAAATTTTTTTGCTAATTTTTGGGCAACAGAAGGGGAAAAGGGTTGGGGTTTAGGGGTTACAGGGGGGCATTGGGAATTCCGGGGAAAGGGGATGAGGGAGGGAATGGTTTGATTAGGGATTTTCAGAGGATGTAGGGGGGGGGAATACTAGGTTTAGTTTGGGTGAATGCATATGTTTTGCTGGACGAGATTTCTTGGGGGTTTGCTTAGAGAGGTTGGGGTTTCGGGGGGGGGTAGGGGGTGGTAAAAACCCCTGTATCTGGGGCAGAGGTAGGGTACGGGTCAAGGGGGCGGGTGAAATGTACCGTGGAGAGAGGTTTGAGGCGGGGGCGTCCGATGCCCAAGCTGTTTTTGCATGTGTGCAGAATCCTTTTTTGATTGTTGAGCAGGTGATGGCCAAACGGAGATGGAGGGGGGGTGCAAAGGGGGGCATCGTGGGTATGTGGATGATATTTATGTTTTGCTACGGGTAAGGAGGATTAAGGAGGGGGGTAGAGTGATTCGATTTTGGTAGAATACCAAAATGAGAGTAAATGGGTGAAATAAAGGGTTACTAAGGTGGGTAATGGAAGGGGGGGTTTGGGGGAGGGGGTTAAGGGAAGTGGTTGATAAATCGGGGTATGGGGGATAGGGTATATGGGGGAAGTGCAGGATGCAAAAGGGTAAATTCGGAGTCTGCCCGGGGGTAAGGTTTTAAGAACTAGGGGGTTTAAGGCGGGGGATTAGTTTTACATCAGAGGGTGTGGGGTAAATTCATTTGGTCTATAAAAGGTTGGGGGGGTGCAGATTTTTTCCCCTTTAAAGGGGTGAAATTTTTGGGAAATCAGAGGAGGGTGAATTTGTGTGGGATTTAGAGGGCATGGTTAAGTAAGGGGGTTTATGACGGAATTCGAAGAGGGGGTTGGGTTTGTTCCCTTTTAATAGAGTAATGGTGTATTATCAAGCGGAGGTAAAAAAGGGGAAGGGGGGTTTTGAGGGAGCCAAATGGGAAGAGTTATGAGGGGGCACAAAATGGGGGTGGGAGGGGAATTGGGGTTTTGTGAAAGAATGTTGGATTTTTTATTGACATGAACAGTGGAAAACATCAAGTAAAAAGTTTTGGGGGTAGGAAAGGTCAGGAAATTACAAGGGTGCCGTGTACCCAAACGTATGATTGGGGTTTTTTGGGAAAAGATTTTTGAAGCTTTCGGATACCGGCTAGATAAGAAATTAGGTATCGTTTTTCATGGGGTTTTGGGCTCCAAGGAGGTTTTACGTTGTATGGGGTTTGTGGAAGAGGCTTTTTGTCTTTTTGGGTTTTTGGTTAAAACGGGGTTTCATGTGGTTTTCTTTTGTACCTTTTGGGAGGGGTAATCTGTGGGGGGGGGTTATCAACTGTGGGGGGGGGGTCTTTTGCCGCTTTTAAAGGGGCTTTACTACTAATGAAAGGGGGAGTGCCTAGGGATTTTGGGGAAGGCTATAATGTATATTATATAATTATCTGGAAATCTAGGGGGAAATGGGGGGTTAAGGGGTGAACGGGGAAAAAAGTTTGGCGGCTAGTTTATAGGACGAAGGTGGAAATACTGGTTTTGGGCTCCGGGGAAAAAATTTTTCCCAGAAGGGTTATAGAACCTCATTTGGGGGTTCCCCTTGTCGGGGTCCCTAGGTTGGACAAAGGATGATCCCTTAGGGGGTTTTTTTAAAAAGGGTTTTTTTTTTTTTGTTTTTCCTGGAGCTTATGTAGTTGTAAGAGGAGTAGTGAAATTAGGTATGGATGGTCCAATTTTTCACGGGGATTTTTGTCATAGAGAGATAAATGTGGTTTCCGGGGTTAATTTTCTACCTGATGGTTATGTCTTTTTTAAAATTTCCTTGTACCAGGATCCGAGCCCTTTTGACTGTTTTAATAAATTTGATTGGGAAGTTGGTTTTACAAAAAAAATTTGAAACGTGCAGTTCTTTTGGGACTGGCAAATTTAACAGCCTTATCCTTATTACTTCTTATCTTATGTTTAACTTTTATTGTTGTGAAGGTTTCTATGTTAAAAATTTAAGTGTATGATAGGTTTTTGGGTCAAAACCAAGTTTTTTGGGGGTTTTACCAAAAAATCTTGGACAAGATTTTCGGTTTATATCATATTTGGGAGGTTTCAATTATGTATAGGGTTTTGGTTTTAACCCCCCTTTAAAGTGCCGAGGTTTTTTCTATAAAAACTTGTTCTGGGTTTTTTATTATTGTATGTTACATGTATGTTGTTCTGTTTTTTTGTTCAGAATTTTTGTAATTTGAGGGTTTAACATTTAATAATATTAAAATAGTTTCCTTGGGTTTTTGTGCTAAGGAACATACGTTCCTTCCGAATTCCTATTGGGTTTGGAATAATGTAGCATAACTTAACCAATACCTGTACCTGTCTAGCGGGTAGTTAGGGTTTTGTCTTTTTTGTAGTTTTATGGAAGCTTTGGGTTTAAAGGCTTTTTTCTTTTCTGAAAAATATGTTAGTACTATATTGTTTGTTAAAGGGGTTTGTTTTGTCTTGGTGAAAATTTAACTTTAGCAATCTTTGATGTTTTTACATTGGGATGTTTTTTTCGTTTTAAAGGGCATTTCAGGGATTCATTTTTCATTGTTAAACTATTAAATTTTTATTTTGGTGTGTTTTTTTTGGGAAAGGTTTGGGGGCAACTATTAAAGACTGTTTACTTTAGTGAGGTTTGTCTTGCGTGTATTGTTTGCTTAAAAAAAATGTTAAATACTGTTACCCCCAGGAAAAACCTGGCTAGTACACAAAAAATGTTTTGTTTCCCCGTACTATATTATGCATCCTTTGTACTTTGTAAGGTTTCTAAAAAAATATAAAAAAAAAAACCCCCCTATGTTTGGGACTGGTTGCAAAGTTTTTTATTTATGCAAGAAAAATTTAGGCTTCCAGTTGTTAAAATTAAATTACATTTTCCAGCTTATTATAAGCCAAAAAAAATTTTTTGGGCAATGGCAATTAGTTTATATTTTTGAACAAAATAGGACAAAATTTATATCAAAAACAGTAAGTTTTGGGAAAAAATTTTCATAACGCATTTGCAAATCCAGATTCAATATTAAAATGCTAAATAGTTACCCATTTTTAATTAAGCTACTATTACAATTTTCCATTTCCCTGATGCTGTAACCTATTTAATTAACTATTTTTCTGAGTTATAACAAGAAAGGTTTTATAAAACACACACTGTAAATGAAAGCATTTTTACATTACACTCTTTTTTCACCTAAACAAGGACTTTAAATGTTTTTTTCAAACCCTTTTCTATTCGTTTATAACTTTTTTTACTACTGAAAAAAAACTGACCACAGTGCATTCTTTAGTAAGTCATTAATGAACAACACATGTTTAAACAATTACAATGACCAGACTTAATATAATAACCTTGCCTTTGTTTCAGGCTAAGGGACTGATCACCTCTATCTGGGTCAGGGGCTGACCACCCTTTTCATGAAAACCCGGGGACCACCTTTTCATAACCCGGGACTGACCCCCCTGTCATGCTCAGGGACGACCACCTTTTGTCATGACTCAGGGGCTGACCACCTTCTGTCAGACTCAGGGACTGACCCTTAAAACCTCTTATCTCTACTGTCCAAAACTGAAATATTATTTGGTATATGGAGACAGGTAAATTTGTAAAAGGGCCCAAGCGCGTGTTTTTTATCAATTTGGGCATTAATATTTTTTTAATATGTTTTATTCAAATTTTCCCATAAATTATTTTTATTTAATTTATTTCAAAGGTTTTGAATTCATTTTGGCAAATCGTTTTCCTTCCCCCAGTCGTAAGAGATAAATTTCTCCTACTCACCTGTCCGCTACTTCTTTCAATTTCCTGTTCTTTGGTCTTTTCAAAACCCCTTTCTAGTCCCCATACCAAATATTGTTTTTCTGATTATGCATTTTTGAATACTTTTAGGGGTTTAAAATTTTTATTTGGCAAATATTTTTAAAAGGTGCTAGATTATTTTTTCCCAAAAATATTTTTGAAATTTCAAATCATCGAATTTTTATTCAATCTTTCCAACAATGTGTAGGTTAATTTCCTATAATTGGCTAAAATTCTCCCATTTGTTGGGTGGGGAAATTTCCATTTTTCCATTTATTCCATTTTTTTTGTGAAAAATTCTTTATTTAAAAATTAATAATCCCAAAATGAAACTGAAACTTATTTTCATTTTCAAAAATTTTTGGGGCATTTTTTCGGGAAAAAATTTTCAATAAACTTTCCACAAATTTTTGGCCCATTAATAAATGAAATAACCCCAGGAATGTGGAAAAAATTTAATTTTGGTGTTTTAAAATTATAAAAGGTTAAATATATAACAATTAAATAACAAAGGGAAAAAAATATTTTAATTCAAAATTTGACTGGGATTAAAAATTTCATATAAAAACCTCATGTCTAAATTTATAAAATAAACTCCGAATTTATAAAAATTGAGATTTATTTTTTTTGGATTTTTCCACTTTACTAAATGAGGAATTATCCAATTTTTCCCCCTATTTTGGGGGGTGAGAAATTTTAATCAACAGAAAACTCCCCTTCCCAAAATTTTAAAAAATCAAAACCAAATGGGGTTTATTTTTTTTTGTCATCTTTTTTTAAAAATCATATACAATTTTCCTATGAATTACCAAATTTTCCGGAAAAATTCTTTTCCCAACGTTATATGGAAAACGAAGCCTTTTTCCAGATCATACTTTAAAAATTTGATCAATTGTAAGAGCCAAAATGGTTAAGAAAAACTAGCTTCATCACCGTTTTCTGTTCATGAATTTTAATCTGAACTACATCACGGAAGGGCTAAAATTTCCTCCACTTAAAAAAAGCCAATATGGGGAATTAAAATTCAGAACAAACTCGATCATAATCACAATTTCTCTATTTACCTAAAAAATGGAAAAAAAATTTGGTTTTTATAACTTACTTAAAGCAAAACTTACAAAAGCCAGCGTAACAAAGGGCTACAAGTCAAAATGAAAATGTTAGGGGGGCAGGCAACATATCTTAGTGACAAAAATACTGACGGGTTGAAAGGAGTTTAAAACCTCAATAAAAGAAGCTATAATAGGCCCCTACCCCCACAGTAACACCTATCACCCTCAATGACACACTGCATCACCATAAAACCTGGTTAAACCCGGGGACACTGTGTACCCTCCACTGTAAAAACCCCTTAACATGAAGGTGAAGAAAAAACAGGAAGTTCGTCCCCTTTTTCACGATCCAGAACCACATGTGTGAAAATTTTTCAAGGTGACAACCTTTTTATATTAATATAACACTGGGTTGGGTGGGTTAAATGGGTTTAATAAAATTATTTCAATCATAATATCGCTAAATCCACAAGGGTCATACATTGTGTTTAAAACCTATCGACTATACGAAGGGCATTAATGGTGTTGTAGCCCTTCCCACCACCAAAAAAACTTTCATCCTTAAATAAATATTTAAAAAAATTCTCAATATTTTTTTTTTTTTTTTTTTTTAAAACCGGCCCATTCCCACCAAGGGGGGTGGCCGAAAAAGAAAAACTTTCCCCCTCATTTCACTCCATCCTGTCTTTCCAAAAGGGGCTTTACACTACAGTTTTTAACGCACTTAACACCCCTCCTTCGAGTGCAGGCACTGTATTCCCCTCTCCAGAACTCAAGCCGGCCCGCCGGGTTTTCCCGAATCCTTCATAATTTTACTTTGCTCAATCCAACAGCACGTCAATAAAAAACCTTGTCTCCATTCACTCCTTCAAACCGCCACGATCCCCGCTGGGAAATCCAAGCCCCCCGCACACAAAAACCCCCTTTACCCCTCCCTCCCAACCCCTTCCCAGGCCGACCCTTCCCCGCCTTCCCTTTCCCCTAAACTGAAAACTTTGAAAATCATTTTTTCGCTCCATTTCTCTAATGTCCAAAAACCCCCTCAACAACCCTTCCTCCCCTCGGACAAAAGTTTTTTGGGAATCCCGCACCTCCCCCTAACTTCCCAAACAATATTTCCCGCATTATATTTAACCACACTTGCCCTAACATGACACTCCACTGCCCCCAGCCTTTTCCTCGCTGCAAAATTCTTCACCCACGCTTCACACCCATATAAGAGCGTTGGTAAAACTATACTCTCATAATTCCCCTCTTTGGCCTCCAAGGACAAAGTTCTTTGTCTCCACAGACTCCTAAGTGCACCACTCACTCTTTTTTCCCTCATCAATTCTATGATTCACCTCATCTTTCATAGACCCATCCGCTGACACGTCCACTCCCAAATATCTGAATACGTTCACCTCCTCCATACTCTCTCCCTCCAATCTGATATTCAATCTTTCATCACCTAATCTTTTTGTTATCCTCATAACCTTACTCTTTCCTGTATTCACCTTTAATTTTCTTCTTTTGCACAAACCCTACCAAATTCATCCACCAATCTCTGCAACTTCTCTTCAGAATCTCCCAAGAGCACAGTGTCATCAGCAAAGAGCAGCTGTGACAACTCCCACTTTGTGTGTGATTCTTTATCTTTTAACTCCACGCCTCTTGCCAAGACCCTCGCATTTACTTCTCTTACAACCCCATCAATATATATACACCTATTGGTGAATATATCCTTGACCGTAATATAACATATTAATGTAGGATTCAATATATTACTAATAAAAAATAATAATAATAATAATAATTATTATTATTATTATTATATCATTGTTATTGTTGTTGTTGTTGTTGCTGTATTAATGCATTTCTGACAGTATATCGTTAGAGAAGAATATAAATATATTCTGCATTCAGTTCCTGACTGAAAATGTAAAATATAAGTCACTACATTGTTGTATACTTACACAGGCAGAAGTAGAGTAAGTGTACAAATATAACTACTATAATTAAAGCTAGTTATAGACACTAAGTGGCACTCTAGTAGTGATGAGTGTGACAGGTTTAGTATAATTTAGGATGATTTTATAGGTATTACTAGGCTTTGAGTTTGGAACTATTAATTCTGATGGTACAGTAATACTATTAAGACGTTGTATAATAGTTATAGAGATGATAATGTATCATTGGAATATGCAGTGTAGGTCTACTGGCGTAGAAGTTTAGTCCTAAGAACTAATCCAGGATTTATGCTGTGTAAGAATTGTAAATAACAAAAGGCACAATACCGTGACTGAACGATACACAAATAATCCGCACATAAAAGAGAGAAGCTTACGGCGACGTTTCGGTCCGACTTGGACCATTGACAAAGTCACACTGTGACTGTCAATGGTCCAAGTCGGACCGGAAACGTCGTCGTAAGCTTCTCTCTTTTATATGCGGGTTATTTGTGTAAGAATTGTAATTTGATATAATTTAAAAACGTAGTAATGTAACAAGTATATATCACACTGTTGACTCGTAAGTCATTCATAATTTATTGCACCATTGTCTAGTAAATATTGTGTTGTTGTAGATTGCATGTTTGATGTCTGATGAAACTCAAAAAATTTTCTATGGATAGGAATGTCTGGTGAGTACTGAGGCACATGTGAGGTTCCTAAGATAATTTTATCATGTTGTGCGACCTTCATACATCATGAAGAACCACTTAATATCACCCTGCCCACTCCCACAGTATTAGTCATGTCTGCTGGATGACTTAATGTAAATGCTCCTTTTAGCATTTTGGGCACTCAATAATTTTTATAAACATTTAAAAGGGTTACGGTCATAATCCAAGAACAAGATGGTGGTGGTGGGTATCTTATACATCGGGAAAAAAAATGTATATTCTTACGTGGTGTTATCAAGGGATGGTGCACTTGCTGGCGGGAGCAACCACTGGTATATCTGCTGATCATCAGTGTCTCTTAGTCAGTATATACTGAGATTTGCTTTAATCCTTGTCCCCTCAGGGGGTTTTCCTTGGCGCTGGTGAGGGGCTCTTGATCTGGGGAAATTTAGATCTGTGGTCTGGTTCCCAAAATTGAGTCTGAATACCTTCCATCCCTCCCACCACATGCGCTGTATAATACTACGGGTTTAGCGCCCCCCATGATATAATTTAATCCCTGCATTAGGAATTAAAATATTTTTGATTAGTGATGCAGGTGACATGCAGTATCACTGACATGCAGATATGTGATATGCAGTATCACTGACAATACAGACATGTGAATGCAGTATCACTGACACATACAGACATGTGACATGCAGTATCACTGACATATACAGACATGTGATATGAAATATCAGTGACACAGCGAGCCTTGCTGAGTACTCACTCCATTAAAAACAAAATAAAGATCACACCGTGCTCTACTTCTTCACCTCTTGGTAGCATCGGATAACGATAAAATCACTGACAATTCAGACAGAGTAATAACCTTCACCACGCCATTTGTAAATTATGACCACCAGGTGTGGTAGTTTCACAAGGACGGGGTTACATGGCGTTGTACAGCTGTACCAGTGCTACACCAGATATAAACATAAATAGTTTATTACCACTAACTTGATTTAGATATCAAAACTTGCGGCCCAGTGCCTGGACCCATTATGTGCCTCTGTAATCTTTTGACTACCACACACAGGATGGGTATCGGATGCACAGTAAAGATATTAAACTTAACTTTGTGGATTGTTCCAACCACGGTAATGTGAATTTTATTGTTATTGAGAGTCTATATAGGAGAAGGAAATAGAAAGATTACATATGGATTATAACTGGTCCTGCTGCAGCCAACAACCAGATATTGAGATACACACAAAAAATATACCACCATACAGCAAATATATGTAAATTGTTGATTTTACAAAAATGAAGGTGGTTATACGTATATGAATATAAGAGTTGGACATACAAGAATTGTAAAGCTATACAAAAAAAAACTTAGTCCGATGAACGCCATTCGTACTGAGATACACGCTAGTCGTGGACTAGCTTGTGGAGTATACATACACCTGTCGCAGAGGATTGGATACATCATCCAACAGAGTATATGCATCTAGAGATGTGCATCTTTGTGTATGTATGCATTGGTAGTTTACTTTCAGCCTTATTATGGGAACTAAAGTATTCTTGAAGTTGGTATACACATGAAGTACAGCCTTAACGGCAATAGCGCTGCCTATAGACGTCAAACCATGCAGTTTTGTATTAACCTACATAAGAGGACCATAGCCAGGGAAGAGTGAGCAAGAGTGACATCATTATAACAGTGCCAGTGTCAGCAACACTACAGTGCCATCCTGCCAATTGCCAACCCTGGCCATGGACGCGCACTGTTTTTCCCCTCTCATTTCACCGTTAGTGGGTCCCGTTACATACACATGGTAACTAGAAGAGAGAGAGAGAGAAGAGAGGGGAAGAGAGAGAGAGAGAAGAAGGAGAGAGAGAGAGAGAGAGAGAATGA
>NW_026506039.1:0-16366 GCF_026875155.1 Cherax quadricarinatus
AAAAATTATAAATGAAGACTCATCTGTGACCATCCCCTCGTTGGCCACCCCAGATTTGACCAGTCCTTCTTTGGCCAAAGAATTGAAAAATCATAAAGTAGAAGACTCATCTGTGACCATTCCCACCTTGGCCACCCCAAATGTGACCAGTCCTTCATTTTTCTCAAACACTAACTCTTCCTCAGCTGGCACGAGCTTATTTAAGTCTTACGTAAATGAGGTCTCGACAGTCTCGGACATTTACAAACTAGTGGGTAATTCGTTCTATTATCAGGATTATCTAGATCGCATTACATTTTCTAGTGAAGAGTGGGAAAACGACGTCGTAAAGAAATTCAGGGTGGCTAAAGAAAAAGTGAATCGTCTGTATTATATTGATTGTAATAATTTTCACAGTAAAATTAATTGCCTTTGTAATGATTTTCATAGTAAAATTAATTGCCCTTATTTTTACCCTTATGTAGATAAATATACATTAATTTTACGATTAGTGTCCGATAATAGTCGTTATATTTTTGTAGCAATAAAATATAACAATGTGAAAATTAGAAATCTACCTAATAAAATATATGGATATATGTACCTTACCTTTAATGTTACTTCTTAGTAAATAATATGTTATAGAGTTATTCAAAGACAAAACTATGCAAAAAAAAATACAAAATAATTTAATCTTATTACTTAAAGATGAATGCCAATGTATTATAAGATCGATAGAAATATCATCACTACCACCATCGCTAAAGTCCCTGTGCCACTTGACTGTCCGGAACCACAGGACAACTGAAATTCTACCCAGAAATTCTTCCCCAAATTCTAACCAAGAGTTTGACTGAATTTATTAATTATAGCGAAACTAATGTACTAGTCACCTATGCTCCTCGATATCCTGCCAACATTATTCCATCGAATTCGCCTGAAATTTTATATAAATGCAAGGAATTACATGATTTAAATTCAAAATTAGATATTGTACTATTTTTACGGAAATAAAAGGCTTATGTTGTTTTTATATGATGGTAATATATTTATTCTGTACAGTACAGAATGTACATCTTGTTTTGTCATTACTAGGTCTGAAGGGAGAGGTGGTGGTGGTGTGTTGATTTGATTAATCATGACTGTTAACTCAATCTGTGACCATCCCCTCCTAGTCACCCTTGTGCACTCCGGATGTTAACATGTCAGCTGTCACCAAAGCTCATTATTAAAGGTATGTTTAATGCTACTTTCTTAGTAAATAATATTGTTATGGAGTTGTTCAAAGACTATAATTAGTTTCTAAGACTACTGCTACATAGAGTATGAATTCTGTGTTAGTAAAATATTTTATTTAACCTTAAAATGTTTATTTATTCTGTACTCCCAAGGCCAGCGAGAAAGAGAGAGATGGCGATGGTGTCTGGTGAAAGAAGAAAGAAAATGTAGTAGGAAAACTAGTGTGACCACAGCCCCTCCATAACCATCCCAGATGTTAACATGTCGTCAGCTGTTACATTAAGTCTTACGTAAATGAGGTCTCGACGTCTCAGAAATTTACAAACTAGCGGGTAATGCTTTTCGATTATCAGGATTATCTGGATCGCATTACATTTTCTACTGAAGCGTGGAAAGAAGACGATGTAAAGAAATTTAGGGTGGCTAAAGAAAAAGTGAATCGTCTGTATTATATTAGTTGTAATGAATATTTTTACAATACCACTAATTACTTAATTTTACGATTAGCGTATGATAATAGTCGTTATATTTTTGTAGCAATACGATTTAATCGTTTTTTAAGAGATCTACTTACTTATGGATATGGATGTATGTACCTTACATTTAATGCTACTTTCTTAGTAAATCATATTGTTATGTTGTTGTTTAAAGACGAAACTATGAAAAAAATACAAAATGATTTAATTGTATCCACTTAAAGTTGAATGTCAATATATTATAAGATCCGATAGGTATACATAACCGCCTACACATCATCACCACCATTGCTACAATCGCCACCGATCGCTGAAGTCCCTGTGCTACTTGACTCTCCGGAACCAACCACCAGGACCAACTGAAATCTACCCTGAATTTCTGTTTCAAATTTCATAATTAAGAATGAGTTATTAATTATTGTGAAGATTATGTATTACTCCACCTATGCTCTCGACGTCTCACCTGCCAAAATTATTTCCATCGAGTTCTTCTTTAACTTTAAATAAATGCAAGATATATTTATCATTGCTATTTTAAATCAGAAATTTTACTATTTTTTCATCCTCCAACATGCAAATCGAAAATGTGTGAAGAGAATTCAGGATTTTGAAGTGATTGTTACCAGAAAATGTGTCGAGTGATGAAAACCTAACCTTTAGTGCTATGCCGGCTTGTTCGCGTTTGATCGTGTACAATACCCTGATGATTGCAGTATAGTGAACAATGAGATTTTAAATTAAAAATCTGTAAATTTTGATATGTATGTTTTTGAATTATTATTCATTAATAACATTGAAAAAAGATTTAAAAACACATATTTGGTTTAATTGATATCCCTAAAAACTATTGTCTTTGAGAATTAGTAAAAAAGCTTCAAATATCTAGAATACTCGAAGAAAATTGTTGTCTGAATTTTATGACCGTAAAAAGTTTTATCTATTTTGCAACTTATATAATTTTGACTTCATAAAAATTTGTTTACTAAATTATTATAATATTATGACGACAACAAACAAAATTACTCGAAGAAATTTTTGCCTCAAATTCTTACCAAGACTTATTAAACTGTTGCGTCCAGTATGTAAGCTATGGAGAAATGTAATCGTGGATCGCATTATATGCCACTTCGTTCAACTATATCACCAGATATTGGCAAAGAACCCTATTCAAAATTTAAAAGTCCCCTTTGGTATTAGTAGTAGTGTTATTGATATATTTTAACGACCAATTTTTCGTAAAAACAAAAACAAAGATGGATATATCATCACAATTTTTATTACTAATTATTGAATATAAAAATTCAAATATATAAATCCTATAATTTTCAAATGGATTTAGTAGAATTGCACCACTCATCCACGCTTTAAACATGCTGCTACATTGTTGGTTATCACCAATCGTTCTATAATGATAATGATTGGCATCTTCTTATATATTTACAATCAATACTATCTAAGCAAATAAGTGAAATCTTGTATTTATTATATTTATTATTTAAAATACCAAATTTTTTTCCATTAATAGATTATTATTGATTTTTTTTATTGGGCTTATCTTGATGTTTTTAAATTGTTACTATAAACCACAAAGAGTTTGTAATTTCAAAAAAGGGATTCACATTTTAATTCATTAGATTCATTCTACTTCTTTTCATTTGGGAAATTCGAATTAATCCAATAATTAATGGCTGTTCGTTAATGACATGTGAACGAGCCCACGAGTGATATTCATCATCATCTCTATTGTAATCGACGACAGAATATTAGAGTTGAATTTCAAAAGTTAAAGAAATTATTATTTGATATTTTTTGATATATTATTATTAATTTGGTAATCATTTTAAGAATGAATTTTTTATTGTTGTATCTGATGAAGATAAGTTTTATATTTTTAAAAATTTTTTTTACATTTATTCAAAAAGGTTAACTATAATTAATGTTTATAACCTCATTAAAAAAATTTATGAAATAGACTTCTTGATTCTTATTAGTTTTTTCCTCTTATAACATAGAAAGGTTTAAAATTATCGTTTTTTTCTCCAGATTTTTTTTTAAAATGTATTAATTTATGTTTTCTTCGGTGATGAAATACATGATATTTTTTAAAAGAACAAGAACAAAAATACCAATTTTTCGTTTGTGTAATTATAGAGAGAAAAGAAAAAATCATGGTAAATTATTTTGTACTAAAAATGAAAAACTGATTAAAATTTCAAATTTTTTTAGAACGGAGACTGTTATCAATATTTCACCAAAATCTATTATGAAAATTGATTCCCTGAAAACTATTAATCTTTATAAATTATATCCTCTTGTATTAAAAATACTTGAACAATTCTAATAACTCATTTCTTTGAATCAATCTGATTGTCAAACTTGAAGTAAAAAAAACCAGGATATTGTTATACTGAACACTAAGAATAGTTCAAAGGTCATGAGTGGTAATTGTAACACTACAAACAGGAAAATCCCCAACATTTCAACCCCACCCCACCCTCCACCCAAACCCAACACTTAATTACAAAACACCCTCCCACCCACCCTAAACCACCCCTCACCCTTTTACAACCGCCCACCACCTCCACCCGTCCTGCCCCTCCGCACCCACCCCCCCACCCCAATGTATGTGCCCACAAAAATACCCCCCCAAAACCCACAACCCATTACACAAACCAAACCACTTCTTCCTACCATCCACGAACAACCCCATACATGACCCAGTTACCCTCGCGCACTGTAACCACCCCTACCACCCGTCATAACCCCCTTTACCCCCCACAACCAACCACCCCCCAACCCCCTTATGTACACCCCCCCACCCCCCAATTGCCCCCCCCCCCCAAAAACTAGCCCATGAACCCCCCCGCTAACCCCCCCCCCACCCCTAACACCACGTTCCTCCCCCTGTCCATTTTTACAATGCCTCTCGTAAGAAGTCCTCACTCCTTGGCAGATTAGAGGTCTTTTGTTTCCAAAGTGATAGCTTAACACAAACGTGAAAATGTCTGTGATAATGAATTCAGGGTTTTTGGGAGTGAGTGTTACAGGAAAAGTGTCCAGGATAATGAAATTATAATGAAAACCCAAATAACCCACAACCTTCACCGCTGGTGCTTGCAGCTTGTTCACGTTCACGTTCGCCTGTAACAGGACAAATGAGGAAACTATTTGATCGTATAAAACACCCAGATGGATAACAGTGATAATGATTTAAAGGTCACATGACGTGAGAGTGGAATAGATTACCCAGTGAAGCGGCGTATGTACACGTAGAAACACTTACAACCTGATAGTGAAGATGTAATATTGTAAGGATGGGTGTATTAAATGAATGAGATACCCCATTGCTGATTCAGCAAACACCAACTCCCTACCCCATACTCCCACAACTGAACAACTACAACTCGAGAAAACCACAAAAATTGTACAATATCCGCCTTCCCATCAAGCAGACCAGGACGAGTGATGTAGTTTGTCCCAGTCTCCATAACTTTGATGAAACACAATGTGGAAATAAAGTCATCTTGTTTCCACTGGGACAAACAATGCTTATAATATATACAAAAATTGAAGACCACAAAACATCCAAAAATATGGTGAATTTTACCTATCAGTAAATCAAACAAATTATGCAAAGTACCAAGGAAAGTACAAAGGAATAACTCTTACAACAGACCAGGCCACAGACGTCATCTCGTATGAGACTGGTTGATCATACATTCCACAAAATGGAAAGTTACAAAGGAGCAATTCTTGCATAGACCAGACGCCCATAGGACGTCATCTTGTATAAGGACCTGGGGATCATACATACCACAAAACACCCACAAATTACTGTGATTGTTAAATATTTTTTGAAGAATTTTTTTTAAATCTTATCCAAATTAATATTATCTAATTAAATCAACATGGAACTTTCCTTTTAGAAGTGTAATAATTGATAAGGTCTGTTAAGTTATTATTATTAATTTTTAAATAGTATGTACTGACCTTTTTATAAGAGATATAAAAGCAAAGAGCCAGCGAGAGAGGTTGAAGCAGGTGCAATCGAAATAAATGGCTATTCGTTATGTGAAAGTCATATTTGATTTTGTTTTTCTGAAAAAAAAATGAGCGTAAAAAATATCAATAGCACTACTACTATTCATTACAAAGGGACGAATAGTTTATGAAGTGGATGTTTGATATATTAAATTTATAGCTTTAATATTGTAATATTAATTTTATGTTATGATAAAATATTAAATTTTTTAACTAAAAAAAATATTTTGCATTCATATATAATGTGCCAAGGGTATATAGGGATTGCCGATGCTATAGAGAACCTATACCAGAAAACCCTAGAATATGGGATTCAATAATCGAAGTATTAGAATTGTGAGAAGAAGGTGAAAGAAAACATAGCAGTGCAAAGACAATTGAATTATTCAAATCTATATAAGGAGAAACAGACGACGAACTAACACCAGAAAACTATAAGATAGCAAAAGACTTTCTACAAACAGATATATTGACGGAAATCCAAGATGAGTTTAGCAATTGTATTCTCAAACCACCTAAGACAATATATACAAAACAGACAAATACAAAAGTGAAACTGAAATACTACAACTGGAAAGCATATGAGCAACAATACATAAATACTTTGACACCAGATCCTGGGGCACCACTTCCTACTGGAATGCTGCTTTTTCAAATGATGAGCCAATCGGATGCAAGTAAGTATTTTTTTCTTTTCCTGATGGACGTTCTACTTACACCATCCATCATAAAAATATAATAATATTTATCAGCATCACCGATATCAACAAATCATAATATATAAACTAACTCATATATTTACATCTATTCTTCCACAGACCACCAACAGGACACCAATGAACCACCGATTGGGACAACATGAAGGACACTCTCGAAAACATGGCAGGGTCTAATTTACAAGAGAGCATATGTTACTACTAGTAAGAGAAAAAAAAACACCTCACAACGCCTACAGAACTTGACAACAAAATGGAATTCCTTAGAAATTCGACCGAAAATTACTAGCTCTACTGAGAAACGAAAAAACAGAACATCTACAAGTAGCTGATGAAACACAGACAGACCTGACAACAATAATACTGGGGGACCTGGCGCAGCGGGTCATGCGCAGATGCAACGCGCTCGAACGGAAATTTTGCTCAATTTCCTTACCAAGGACTTATTACACTGTGCGCCCCAGTATGTAAGCAATGGAGGAAATGTCATAGTTGATCAGCATTATATGCCAATTCGTTCAATTATAATTAGATATTGCAAAGAACCCTATTCAAATTTAAAAGTCCCTTTGGTAATAATGTACGTAGTGCATTGATATTTTACGATCATTTTTCCGAAAAATCAAAAACAAAGATGACTATGTATGTCAATTTTTATTACAATTATTGAATATAAAAACAAATATATAAAACTAATAATTTTCAAACGGATTTAGTGAATTGCACATCTCATCCCTGTCACTACAAACATGCTGCTGCATTGCTGTATTTCACAATAGTTTTACAATAATAATGATTGGCATTTTCTTATCAATAATTTATAATATTCTACTATCTGAGAAAAATAAGTGACAGGTATTTTTGTATTTATTATATTTTTTATTTAAAATACCAAATTTTTATCCATTAATAGGTATTATTGATTTTTTTTTACGGATTTATCTTTGATGTTTTTGAATTGTTGCTGTTAACATAAAGTTTGAAAATTTTCAAAAAATGGATTAACATTATAATCTCATTAAGATTCATTCTGCTCTTTTCATTTGGGAAATCGAATAAATCCATTAATTAATGGTTTGTTCGCTAATGACATGTGAACAGAGCACGAGTGGTATAATCATCTACTTTATAACGACGACAGAATTATTTTGTCGAAGTTTCAAAGTAAAAAAATTAATCTTGATATATTTTGAAAAATATTATTATTAATTCTTACAACTCATATTGATAAGAAATATTTTAATTGTTATTTCTGAAGTAAATAAGATATATGTTCAAATAATTCTTTGTTACATTTATACAAAAAGTATGTAAGAACTATAATCAATGTTTATAGCTTATAAAAAAATTATAAAACAAAACTCGTTTTTTAATAATTTTTAACTTCAATAATTGCTTCATTAAAAATATAGAAACGGTTAAAAAAAATCTAAATAATTTTTCCATATTGTTTTTTAATGTATTAATAGGTATTTTTAGTAATGAAATCATTTGTTTGTTAGAGAAGGAGAATTCCGAATTTTTCGGTTATGTATTATCGAAATAGAAATAAAAAATTTGGTAAATTATTATGTATTAAAAATGAATAACTACTGATGATAATTTGGAAAAACTGATGATTCCAAAATTTTTTTTTAGCCGGAGAAAGTTTTAAATTGTATCCAAACGTATATTATCTAATTAAATCCTGAATTACTGTCTTATAAATTTACATTGCCTCTTGATGAGGGTTAGTAAAAATACTTAAACCATTCTGGAAGTCTTATTAATCTGAATTGATTTTTTTATCGTAGTTAGTAAATATACTTATACCTATCTGGAAAGTCTTGTCATCGAATCTGATTTTATTATTCGCTGAATCCTTCTGTATTGAGAATTAATTTTTGTCTTCATAGAAAAGATTTTAATAGAATAATTTCATAATTGTATACAAAATGTTCTCTCCACAAAATATAAAATTTTATCTTAAAAAAAAATATTTTACTACTATCTTAGAGAAAATAAGTGAAATCTTATATTTATTATTATTTATTATTAAAAAATACCAAATTTTTATCATTTAGTGATAATTATTGATTTTTTTTTCGGGCTTATCTTTGTTTTGTTTTTTATTTCAATGTTTTTGAATTGTTACTATAACCACAAAGTTTGAAAAATTTCAAAAAGAGGATTAACATTATATATCTCTATGATTCTTTCTACTGTTTTCATTGGGAAAATCGAATAAATCCAATAATTAATGGCTGTTCGCTAGTGACATGTGAATGAACACCAGTGGTAAATAATCTATATTGTAACGACGACAGAATTATTGTGGTCAAATTTCTAAGTAATGTAACTATAATCAATGATTATAACTCATTAATTATGAAAACATCACGATTTTTTAATAGTTTTTACTCAGAATACTAGACAAGAGGTAAAAAATTTAACCAATTTTCCCATATTTTTTTTTACAATTGTATTAATTGGTGTTTTGTAATAAAAACTCATTTGCTTTTTAAAAGTAACAAACAGAATATCAATTTTTCGATTATGTAATTTTCGAAAGAAAATAAAAATCATGGTAAATTATTATGTAATTAAAAATTGAAACTATGATGATTATTTGAATAACTGATGATTTTCCAAATTTTTTTAGCCGGGAGAAATTTAAATGGTCTATCCAAAACATATATTAGATTCCTGAAAATATGTCTTATCATTGGATAAGAGGTTAGAAAAAAATACTTAGACCATTCTGGATATATGAACAATATGACGTGATACTTTTATCCGTGTAGTATGTCAAAGGAATTGTTGGAGATATTATTAATTTTCAATATTCATATTGAATTATTAAATTCTTAACAATATGTATTATATGGTTCTTTTATAATGATGTCATTATTTTGTTTAAAGATCATCATTATATTTTTTTTTTAGTATTATATAAAATATTTTACACAACAACTGAATTTATAAACTCCACAAACTCTATGTTATGTGGCAGTAGTTTTTAGATAAACACTAACGTTTTTCAACTTGAACATTAAATATCATATAAAAATATTTTACCTATATTCCTTTTTATCAATGGTGGCTTTATTCTATGATGGTAAAAATTATTTTGTTGATACAACAAATGGTTAATATTTTTCTAACATGGAACTTCCTTTTAGAAGCAGATAATGATCAAATTATTGTTTGTTTGAGTATTATTATTAATTTTTACCATAGTAAGTACTGACAAACATTAGAATTTTTTTTCAAATCATATAATTTTTTTTAAGGGTCAAATAAAATATTTTACAACACAGAATTACTGTACAGTACAGGATGTTACATCCTGTTTTCCTCAACTTGACAAATAATAGAATTATTTTTTTTTTGTAGGTTCAATAAACTATTTTACCAACACAGAATTCACTTGTACAGTACAAAACTTGATAAATTTTTTTAGGTTCAAATTAAAATATATTTACCAACACTGACATTCAATTATAAACTTCGGGATTATAAAGACAATAGTCATGAAACTGAGAGCATTGTATAGTAGTCACAATACATTGTTGGACACCAACATCATCTCCTCATGTATCATTTCTCTCATCTAAGCACACAGAGCCTTCTCTGCTAATACTCATATAATCTAGTACATGAATTACTCGAGATACCGAGATCACAAACCCCTCTTACGCCTCCCCGACCTCTCAACCTTTCTCGCCCTATACCCTTGTTCCACACACACATTGGCCCCCCTGCCTCCTCGCTCTATAGTCCCTATATTCAAAAAACATCAACGCATAAGCCGTAAAAAAATCAATTAATAGCTCCTTTAATGGATAAAAATTTGGCTTTCTTAGGGAACTATCACAACCAGATGTAACATACTGTTTTTCAATTGACCAATACATTAAAATATTTTATCCACACACAAACTCCTAGTGGAAGAATTCGGACCATCCTTTGTGTTATATAGTACAAGGGATGTAACATCCTGTTTTTCAATTGTTAGTTTTTATAATGTATATAAAATGTTTTATTGATGGAAAAGCAAGTCAGTAAAAATTATTGAATTATAAAATATTATGGCAATAATAACACACATTAGAATTACTATTGTTGCCTCAATTCCCTTACTAAGACTTATGTAACATCCTTCTCAAAGACTACTAGCTACTGCTACCATATAACTACTACTACCTATAGTGTGAATTTCTGTATTGGTTAAGATAAACAGGATGTAACTTACTTCTCCAAGAATACTACTACTCACCATAGTGTGAAGTCTGTATTAGTAATATAATGATAATGAAAAAAAAATTAATTAAAATATTCTTTATGAGAGGTATAATTTTTGTCTTTCATAGAAATGATTTTAATATAGAATAATTTCATTATTTTAAAAAAAGTTTTATCTCTCTCACAAAAAATATTACCAAATTTTATCATAAAAAAAATATTTTGCTAATTATATATATATTTTGCCTTTAATAAAATTTTTACAAATAACATACAAAATATATTCTAATTACATTTTTAAAATATGTAATGTATTAAAATAATATTCGACTATAAAATATATGGCAAAAAAACAACATCAAAATTACTCGAAAATTTTTTTTACAACATCAAAATTACTCGAAAAAAATTTTTTTTTGCTCAAAATTCCTTACCAAGACTTATTACACTGTTGCGCTCCAGTATGTAAGCAATGGAGAAATGTAATAGTGACTGCATTATATGCCTCTTTCGTCAATTATATCATAGTATTGCAAGAACCCTATTCAAAATTTAAAGTCCCTTTGGTAATATAGTGTGCTATTGATATTTACGACCATTTTTCCGAAAAACAAAAACAAAGATGATATGTACGTCATTTTTATTACAAATTTTTGATTATTAAAATCAAATATATAAACTTAATTTCCAAACGTGATATAGTAGAATGGCACACTCACCCACACTACAAAGATGCTGCTGCAATTTTTGGTACATTACCAATCGTTCTACACAATAACGATTGCATATTATTATAATATTTATGATACTACTATCTGAGAAAATAAGTGAAATCTTCATATTGTATTATATTTTATTATTAAAAATACCAAATTTTTATCCATTATAGATATTATTGATTTTTTTCTACGGATACTCTTTGATGTTTTTGAATTGTTGCTATAACCACAAAAAATTTGGAAATATCAAATAGAGAATTACATTATAATTCATTAAGATCTCATTCTACTCCTTTCATTTGGGAAAATCGATAAATAAAATTATAATAATGACTGTTCGTTAATGACATAGTGAACGTGCACGAGTGGTAAATCATCTCTATTATAACGACGACAAAAGTTTGTGGTCGAATTTCAAAGTGAAGAAATTATCTTTGATATATTTGAAATATTATTATTTTAATTTTTAAGAAACTCATATTGATAAGATATTCTTTAATTGTTTTATCTGAAAGAAGATATGTAGATATCAATAAATTTCTTTGTTACATTTATTTCAAAAGTAATGTTACTATAATTTATGATTATAATTATTAAAAAAATTATGAAAAACAAAACCGATTTTTTAATAGTTTTTTCCTAGAAATACTTGAAGAGGTAAAATATATTTGAACCAATTTTCCCATAATTTTTTTTAAATGTATTATTGGTGTTTTAGTAATAACTCATTTGTTTTTTAAACAAACAGGAGAATATAATTTTTCGATTATGTAATTATCGAAGTAAAAATAACAAATTATGAGGGTATATTATTTGTATTAAAAATGAAATATGATGATAATTTGGGAAACAATCTGTGGTTTCCCAAATTTATTTTAGCCGGAGAAAGTTTTTTACATTGTATCCAAACTTATATTATACAATTAAATTCCTGAGAAAATACTGGTATTATCATTGAATAAGAGGTTAGTAAAAATATACTTAAACCATTCTGGATGTTCTGAACAATATGAACGTGTTACTTTATCCGTCGTAGTATGTAAAGAATTGTCCTTTTGAGATTTATAATTTTCCAATTTTTAATTCTGAACAATATGTATATGATCTAGTTCTTTATAATTTGTTCAAAAATTTAACTTTATCTGTAAAAATATAAAAAAAATGGATCTTCATTGTCACATTATCCACTTCTAAAAGGAAAGTTCCATGTGATTGATTTAATTACCAAATCTTTAGATCTGTATTGTATTTTAATGACTTCATATTTGTTGTCTTATAAGAAAAGAATTTTATAATCTTAGAATAATTTTATGATCGTTAAAAGTTTTATGTATTTATAAAAAATATTAAATTTTATAATAAAAAAAAATATTTTGCAATTTTATATAATTTTGCCTTTCATAAATAAAATTTTATCCATCATATACTCTAATTACAGTTATAAAAGATTATTACTTAAATTTCAAAATATTATGATAACAACACTCGAAAATATTTTTGCTCATCAGAACCCTATTCAAAATTTTATACTAATAGTAGTAGATGCTATTGATGATTTTTATGACCATTTTTTGAAAAAACAAAAAACAAAGATGACTATGTATAGTCAATTTTATTAAAAAATATTGGAATTTAACAAATCAAATATATAAAACCTAATTATTTGGTTCGATTTCATAAAGTGAAGAAATCATCTTTGATAAGTTTGAGTTATTATTATTAATTTTTAATACTCTTATTGAATCTGAATCTGAATTTTTTATGCGTTAATAATAACTCTCTCTTGGTGCTACATACTACCACATAGTGTGAATTCTGTATTGGTATAAATAATTGATAATGTAGAAAATTTGTTAATTAATACTCTTGATGAGAGGTATAATTTTGTCTTCATAGAAAAGAATTTTATAAAACAGAATTAATTTTATGATCGTGTAAAAATTTTATATATATTATAAAAAAAATATTAAATTTCTATAATAAAAAAATATTTTGCGATCATATATATATTTGCCTATAGAAATTTTTACCAAATATTTATTCTAAATACATTTTTAAAATAGGAATGTATAAAAAGAATATTAAGACTATAAAATATTATGACAACAATATTAAAATTACTCGAAAAAATTTTTGCTCAATTCCTTACAAAGATTATCACACTGTTGCGCTCCAGTTATGTAAGCCAATGGAGAAATGTTATCGTTGCATACTGTATTATATGCCACACTTCGTCAACTATATCACAGATATTATAAAGAACTTAGTTCAAAATTTAAAAGTCCCTTTGTAATAATAGTAGTAGTGCTATTGATATTTTACGACCATTTTTTCGGAAAAAACAAAAACAAAGAGGGATATGTATGTCAATTTTTATTTACAAATTATTGAATATAAAAATCAAATATATAAAACCTATAATTTTCAAGGAGTTACGAATTGCACACTTCACCCACCACTCGAATCATGCTGCTGCATTGCTGGTATATCACCATCGTTCTACACCATTAATGTTTGCAATCTTCCTTATAAATTTATGTAATACTATCTGAGAAAATAAGTGAAATCTCTGTATTTATTATTTTATTATTAAAAATACCAAATTTTTATCCATTAATAGATATTATTGATTTTTTTTTAACGGATTAATCTTTGATGCTTTTTGAATTGTTACTAATATCCACAAAAGTTTGAAAATTTCAAAAGAGGATTTCATTATAATCTCTTTAAGATTCATTCTTCTTCTTTTCATTTGGGAAAAATCGATAAATCCAATAATTAATGGTTGTTCGCTAATGACATGTGAACGAGCAGGAGTGGTAAATCATCTTCTATATATAACGCACGTCAAAATTATTTTGGTCGAATATCAAAGTAATAGAAATCATCTTGGATAAATTTGGATATTATTATTATTTTTTTAATATCATTTTGATAGAAGTTTTTAATTTTTATATCTGTTAAGAAGAAGTTGAGAAGGTTATATATATTTTTCAAAAATTCATTGTTACATTTTTGTTCAAAATAATGTATCTATAATCAATAATTATAATTTATTAAAAAATTATGAAAAAAACACGATTTTTTATAATTTTTTCTTCAATTTGTTCATCAAAAATACTAGAGAGGTAAAAAATTTAATCAATTTTCCCATAATTGTTTTTAATGTATTAATAAAACAGATGTTTTGATAATTATTTTTTTTATAGAAGAAACAAGAAGAGAACAAAAATACCATTTTGTTCGGTTATTTAATTATCGAAGTAGAAATAAACATTATGGTAAATTATTATGTATTAAAAATGAAATAATAAAATTGGAAAATGATGTTTTTCCCAAATTTTTTTTGTGGAGAAAGTTATAAAGAATGGGACCACCAAGTATAAAATGAAATTGAACACTTGAAAATACTGTTTTAAAAAATTTGAAGTCTTTAATGATGAAGGATGTCAAAAACTTAAACCTTTCTGGGCCTAATTTTGGGGGTTTTAACTATCCCAAAATTATTTTCCCAAAAGTAAATTAGTTTTTCTTGAGTAATTTCTTTTTTTTTTTCATAATTGGTAAAAAAATTTAAAAGTGTGATGTATAAAATCTTTGGGCCACATTTTCATTAGAATTCCCAAAAGAAATAAGGGTTTAAAAATTTTCTTTAGGGTAAAATTTATTCATATAAAAAGAAAAAAAATTTAAAACCCCTTTGGAAGCTATATTTTTTTGGAGGCACCATATTATTTTTTATCAATTACCTAAGTGATCCAACCCCTTTTTCGACGGATGAAAAATTTTTTTCAATTTAACCATATCCCGGATTATCTGGATCCATTACATTTTCTAGTGAAGGTGGAAAGAAGACGATGTAAAGAATTTAGGGGGGGTAAAGAAAAAAGTGAATGTTTTAATTTTTGTTGTAATGAATTTTTTACAATTTACAAATTACAAAATTTTACGATTGGTATGATAATAATGTTTATATTTTTGTGAAATACGTTTAAAAAATAAAAAAAATTTAAAATTGTATCACTAAAGATGAATTCAATTATTAAAAGATCGTAGGTTAAAACCCGCCACTACCATCACCCCCAACAATCGTCAATCGCCCAGTCCTGAAGCCCCTTGCTAATGATCTCCGGGACCACAACCACCAGGATATTAAATTTTTTAATAAAAAAAATATTTTGCAATCATATATAAATTTTTATTTTTAAAAAATTTTACCATATAATTCTAATTACATTTTTAAAAGAATATTACTAAAAATTTTAAAATATTATGAAAAAACAACAACAAAATTACCGAAGGAATTTTTGTCAAAATTTCCTTTCAAAACTTATTAAACTGTTGCCTCAGTATGTAAGCGTGGAGAAATGTAATCTTGATAGATTTTAATGCCCTTCGCAAATTATATCAATATTGCAAAGAACCCCATTCAAAATTTAAAAGTCCCTTTGGAATAATAGTAGTAGGTATTGATATTTTACGACCATTTTTAAAAAAAAGAGATTGTATGTCAATTTTTTTTTACAAAAAATTGAATATAAAAAACAAATATAAAACCTATAATTTTCAAAGGATTTTTGTAGAATTGCCACTCACCCACACAAAAAAGATGCGTGCATTTTTGGTACATCACCCAAACGTTCTCAACCCAAACGATTGGGAAAATTTTATAATATTATGATATATTTTGAGAAAAAAAGTGAAATCTTAATTTTTTTATATTTAAAAAAAAACCAAAATTTTTTTCCATTTAGATATTTTTGATTTTTTTTAGGATTTTCTTTTAGTTTTTTAATTGTTGCTTAACCCCAAAAGTTTGGAATTTCAAAAAAAGAATTCATTATAATCCATTTGATTTATTCTGCTCTTTCATTTGGGAAAATCGAAAAAAAAAAAAAAAAAAAAAAAAAAAAAAAAAAAAAAAAAAAAAAAAAAAAAAAAAAAAAAAAAAAAAAAAAAAAAAATTTTTAAA